>BPLR01012161.1:0-77446 GCA_021605095.1 Caerostris extrusa
CCTAATCAAAGATTTTTATTGTTTGAATTTTGTTTCTTTGTAAATGTTGTGTGTTATGTTTGATTAGTTATTGTTACAAGTACTATATAGGGTGCTGAGAATAAATGTCCAAATAAGTGTTCTAGATTTTTTTATTTATTATAAAGATTAGTACCAATCACAACATGTTTCATTTAACATATTGACATATATCACAGTAATGATGTATTTTTATTATCTCTCATATAATTGACAAACTTAAAAATGGGAGGTGAAAGGGCCTCATAAGTGAAAATAGCCTAGGGCCACTTTTCATCTAAATCCGGCCCTGCGTACAGCAATAACATATTGAAGTAGAACAGCAGACAACATATTCTCCGTATTCATGGACATGTCGCCTGCGACGGGGTCCCTTGGACCTGGTGTAGGCTTTTTCTTTCATCAGAGGGATTAGTAACAACACCGTGAAACAGCAACCCCGTAAAAGAAACCTGTCTTAGAATCTGCCAGTAGGCAGACAGCCTTGGCCCACCGTGGGCTGTTTTGCCAATGAAGAAGAAGTATTTCTACTGAGCAAAGTAGATCGAAAGTCAGGGTTGATTTGCCTCACTATAATGATACCTTTTGAACCAAGAATATTCATGCACCAAAAACTAAAATACAAAAGTATATTCATAAGAAATCAAATTCAATAAATATTAAAACTAAATAATTATAAAAACTATAATTTAATTACAATTTTAATGAATTGCTATCCACATAACTGTACTAAAATTTCTTAGCAACATAGGATTAAAGAAGATCGTTTATAAAAAATTTTTTATCTTAAAGCAATGGATGTATAAATCATCCCCATGCTATCATCGTATCTTAGAGTTTTCAAAATAAGATTTTCATCATTTATTTCAAAAGAGTAAAAAGATCGAATCGAATTACACTTGAGCCGAGAAACTACACACTTCATTTTCGAGAAAATTAAGTTGATTCTTCTCCCCTTTTCAGTAATCTCTTTTCGCATTGAGAAGTTATTGGAATTCTAAAAACATCTCAAAATATAATTTCCTTATTTGATTTCCCTCTTCCTTGAAAACCGGAGAAACTTTTTACGATTGCCACAAAAGGAGGAGGGAATCTAATTTATACTGCTGCGTATCTAATTATAGCCTTCTCCCGAAATGCAATGGTCGCCCAAACAAGACTTGAGATATGGAGCAGATGAGAGCAGATTATGAATTGCTCTGAGCAGCTCGTGGGCAAATCGCGTGAGAAATCAGAATCGCGTGAGCTTGAATGCAGCTGACTTTATCAACCCAATGTTGCTTATGTAGTTCATTTCTATTTCATTTAAACACTCCAAATATCAGAAGAAACAAGTGAATTCTGAGAAATTTTCATGCTTAACGAAGTCGGTATCATTAAAAGCAGCTGTGTCTCTTGTAGTAACGAAAAAAAGAACCTAAAAATAAATAAATAATGCATAATGTTAAGTGTATGAAATAAATACTGTCACTACCAATTTTATTCGTTTGCTCATATAGTAATGAAATTAAACGGGGAAATAGGTTAACGTTAGGGGTTATTAAAAGGAAATCATTAAATAATTATTCTATTTCCTTAATAAATTTCAATTTTCCAAGTCAAACACTAGAATAAATATATCAGGGTAACTATTCTCAAATACACCATAGAAACCAGTATTTTGTTCCCACTCTGTTGTATTATTTCTTCTTCATTGGCTCTACAACTCCATGATGGGCCAAGGCCCCTCTTCTAACTGACAGATTTCGAGACAGGAGATGTTCGCTTTTTACGAATAGGATTGCCAGCCCAACGCTCTATCTACAGTCATATTAGACCGGAACCTACGATTTAAAGTGCATTCAGTCATTTAAACACTCAAAATATCAGAAGAAACAAGGGAAATCTGAGAAATTTTCCATGCTTAAAGAAGTTGGGTGTCATTGAAAGCAGCTGCGTCTCGTGTAGTAACGAAAAAAAAGAACCTTAATATAAAGAAATAGTGCATAATGTTAAGTGTATGAAACAAATACTGTCACTATCAATTTTTTTTCTTTGACTCATATTGTAATGAAATTAAACACGAACAGTTTTTTTTTTTTTTATAATGCAGCTGGCAAACACTTAGACAGCTGTTTTGGATGCTTTAAGGAAGTGATGCACAGACGTTACTCACTTTGTTTTTAGCCAGGAGGAGAGTGTAACTTGAAGATAAGCCACGGACGCGGAGTAACAATACCTAAGCAAAGCTCTATGATCATATAGAGAGGGACCTACGGTTTTAAAGGGGGATTCGAACCACTACAAACATCCATGGCACCAACGTGATTCGAACCCGAAACCTGTGGTACAGAGCGCTAACCACTCGGCCATTCAGGCCCAAACACGAACAGTTAACGTTGAAATCATTAAATAATTATTTTATTTCCTTAATGAATTTCAATTTTTCCAAATGAAACGTTAAATGAAATATATCAAGGTAACTATTCCTAAATACACATCAAAACCAGTAGTTTGCTCCCATTCTGTTATATTACTTCTTCTTCATTGGCGCTACAGCCCCATGGTGGGCCAAGGCCGTCTACCTACTGGTAGATTTCGAGACAAGAAGGTATTTTTTTACGGAATAGGGTTGTCAGCCCAACTCTCTACAGTCATATTAGACCGGAACCTACGGATTAAAGTGGATTTCGAACCACTACAAGCATCCAAGGCACCACTGGTACTTTTGATACAAACACTAATACTTATTGAATGCCAGTGGATATGCAAATAAGGAGCTAAAATAGTTGTTTTTACTTATAATCAATTCACAATCTTTGTTAACTCTAGAATTAAAAAAAAGGAATTTTGGATTATTGTAGTCTCTTGTTTTTGCTGTAGATAAAGAAGATGTGGTTAACATCCATGACATCGCTGTGAACTTACCCGAAACCTAAACTCTATCATATAATTGGCAAACACTAAGTGACAAACTTAGGATTTTGTCTTAAATATCTTAAGATTTGTCATCGAGTGTTTGTCTATTTTGTAATAAATTTTGTGCAGTTGATGAATAATTTTGTAAAATTACAGAAGTTTCTGAAGGAAGGAATGTAATGAAAGCTTTTTTTGGATCCTTTGGAAAAAAATTCTTTAAATCAACCACATCAATTAGTGAAACTTTTTTTTATAGTAAAGTAAAAGTTGGCCAGTTTTGTAAATACAATCAGTCTTATCTTTATATAGAAAATTGGGACCATACGAAACAAATTTGGTGTAACTTTCTGAATTATTAATATTTTTTAATCATATTATATATTTTAACGGACAATTTCTTATTCATATGATGTAGTTTGACTGCACTTTATTATTTATATTATTTATCTTGATGGACAATTTATTATTCATATTACGTATTTTGACGGACAATTTATTTTTCATATTATGTATTTTGACATAAGCCCCACAACAATAATCATACAAAAAGGAGATCGCATAAAAACAGGTTGAGAGTAATTATTCTTGTGTAAGTCTTCCCTAATTGTTTTAGTTGCTTTTATTAACTGAAGTCTTGAATTTAAATAAGCAAATTTTATTATTTAAAAAAAAATACATGAAGAAATTAGAGAATTTATTTTCGTAAAATATTTACGAAAGCAACATTAGTTCCTTGATACAGAAATTTATTTATGAAGCTATACGAACCCAATTTTACTGAAGCAAGATGAATAAATCATAAGTTATGTATAAAAATACCAAAAAAGTATTCAAACCCTTCATAATAATATTTTTTTACTACTCATAACTTACAAATTGGAAGAAAAAATTTAGAATCTTAAATATTAAATAAAGTAAACCAAGAAAAAAAGAATAAAAAAAAAAAAAAAGAAACAACAGGCATTTGAAGTTATTCTAAAAAAGTATTATTAATACTGTAATGCTTTTGCAAGAGAATATTTCACGAATCAGAAAATTTTCTTTTCTTTTACCACAATCGCAATCCATTAATCACTCTGGTCTTATTTAATTACGTATTGTAAAAAGTATAGTTCGTGCAAATATTAATTTGTTACATGACTCAATAAAAAATTCTGTTAGAAGATAATCATTATCATCTGTTGAAAAATTTTTCATAATAAAAGACGTACAGCTGTGTAACTCAAGCTTTTAATTAAGAATTAGCATAAAATAGTCATATTCTTATTCTTGTCGCTGGAAGGTAGTAGAAAATTTAAACGGTACGATTTGTAGGAATCTCTGAGTCAAAATAACCATTGCAGCGGCAATGGCAATATACAGATGACGCAAGAAAATGAAATTTTAAAGGGTTTTTTTAAGGAAGTATTGATTTCACATTTAACTACTAAATTTGAAGATAGTAATTTAAATGTTGTAGTTTCAAATAAAAAAAAAAATCTGAAAGTTTTTAGTTTTGTAAAATATTCTCTAAGCAAATTTGTAAAAAATAATAAAAGAATTTTAACAAATTTATGCAAATAATTAGAAACTTTCTATAAGAGAAGAAAAAACAATTTCTTCTTTGATATTTTCAAATATTTGTTTTCTATTGTCTTCTATCAAATCTCTTTTTAAACATTTTTTCAATAAATCTTTTATAGCATTTTGCTAAACAATAATCCGAGAGGACATTTATTTGTAAGGTTATCAAGTTTCAAAGAATAATAAGAATTTATTTTATTTTAAAACAAATTCTTATTATTCTTGATTTTTTTTTTTTTATTGTCTTAAACTTGTCTTATTATTCTTGAATTAATTTTCAAGAATTTAATTAACAGTACCTAATTATTAGAAAAAATATATAGTACATGCATTGTTATTATGCCAGTATGTTGAGTTTACGAACAAGGATAGCTGGGTTCAAAACATTAAATGCTATGCCTAATAGAAAGTTATGCGTATATATGGCAGAAATTGACATATATCCATTCC
Source organism: Caerostris extrusa (assembly GCA_021605095.1). Taxonomy (NCBI): domain Eukaryota; kingdom Metazoa; phylum Arthropoda; class Arachnida; order Araneae; family Araneidae; genus Caerostris; species Caerostris extrusa. The sequence goes on from BPLR01012161.1 coordinate 4,930, forward strand.
AGAAATGAACTCAATAGATCTGTAGGCTTAAAGTTCCTTCCTTTAGTACTGAGGAAGAGAGAAGGTGAATGAAACATTCCAGAGGTCATCCCTAAGGAATTAGCCTAAAATCCTGGTTGTAAAACGTGGGTTTAGTAGCCTCCCCTATCGTGGTATTACTTGGGTAAGGTTGACATTTTTATAATTCTGGAGGAAAATTATCATAATTACAGGGCAAACAAAAACAACAGGTTGAATGTTTCTTTTTTGTCAACTTTAAAAATATTTCACTGTTTCACATGCATAGTATATCCATCAGTTATACGTCGAAATGTAAACATACATTATGTTGAAATTAGAATTATTTTCATTAGCAAAAATATAGCGATGGAATGAGTACAAAAATAAGGGAAGGCATTCTTCCAGCATATAAAACCTTTGTTATACTGTCTTAAGGAAAGGGTAAATCAATGGAATCAATTATCTAATGCCTAGACGTTATTTTTAGTAGAAGGAGTCACCTGAAAACCGTAGATTATCCATACATACAAAAATTTCAAAAAGCCACATTCAAATTTCATCTTTCCAACTTTCGAGAATAATGACGGTATATTATTACGGTATTCCTGACTATTAGCCTAGTGGTAATGTGCAAAATAAGCTCCTAGTGTAATGTGTTGCGTGAAAGAAGGCCCAGTTTTAATCCCCTTGTTTCGTCCATTATTCATTGCTTTCAGAAGCATGCAAACTCGATTTGGCTTGTCTCTCTACGGTCATTTTTTTTTTTTCACACTTTAGGCTAATGAGACCGGGGCGTACTATTTAACCTGGATTCTGAACCCTTAACAAACATCCATGCCACCGCCAGGAGTCTAACCTGAAGCGTGTGGTACCAAAGGCCAGAGTTCTAGCTAATTGGCCATCAGGCTGCCATGGAAAATCGATGGTAATTGTAACACCATAAGTAACCGTATCGCATCCACAATGAAGTCGCCTGCTTTGAGTTTTTAGTGTTTACGACATGCAAATACGGGTCAATTATCACTAAAAATCCTTTTGAAATCAGCATTCTCCTGACATTAAGATCACTGGGTTGTTCAGAGTTGTAAGCAATTTTAATAAGAAGCCCTTCTGCGTGTAAAAACAATCCTGCAATGTTCCAGAAAACAAGGTGCATATATTTATTTGAATATAATTATTCAACATAGACAGCTGAATCTTACGCTAATTCTAGCTCATGATTTTCTTGTTGTATTTTACGTTACCATCTTCAGCTTATTACAGATTATCTCTGTACGTATGCTTATCACTAGAAGCTTAAACAACACCGCTTGCAAATATCAGACAATATGAGCTCCATTGTTTGAGTTAATATACGTGAGTGTTAGTAACAATTATACATGATAGTGATAACTAATAGTCTTAATGGGTCGCTAATATACAAAGCATCAGCACTGTCTTGGAATTTAAACCATTCAAACAGCGGCGGTCAAGTGCAATTGGAATACGAAGCCATTCTATATGCAGAAAACTCAGAAAATCTACTAAAATTTTACTTTTTAAAATCATTATGGAAAGTTTAAAAAATTTATTTAAGGGACTATAATATCATATAGAAATGTTTTTAAAATAAATAAAAATGTAAATTAAAAAAGAACAACGACTTGCTTTACTTATAAGCCGTTTTATAAAGAAAGTCTCTTTAAAAACAAGGCCCCTGAAGAATAACCTTGTTCCCTATTTACATTCTATACTGGTTCATTTTCTAACTATTTTATCATGTGAACTATAGTCACCATTTTCTATATAACAGTAGATCTTTGATGCATCTACTGTTCTGTAAGAAATCAATTTGCCCAACCATTTTTCTTCTACCTTAGCCCATCAGATATCGGCATCTCGGAAAATTAACTTGAAAGCGTACTAATATAATATTAAAGCGTGAATAACTTGTATTCCTTATTGAGTGAAAAATTAGAAGACCAAATAGTTAACAATATTTAATAGGTCAATAGTTACTAACTTATAAATATGCCTGATTAGTATCCAGTAGTAGTAATGTGCAGCTAGCAGATTAGTCAATAAGATTTCCATTCCTTTTGGTGACGTTTGCTAAAATTATTTCTTTGAATACTACAATGGCGAAAAAAATTAAGGAACATTCATCTAATTTGAATAATTACGCAGATAAGAATATGACACTTGCACAAGATTTTTTATTTTGTCATGCCTGACAGATATAAAAAATGCAGAACTGCCTATTTCTGCAAAAATGAGGTTAAATAAAAGCATAGAATATGCGATCTTAATAGAATTAACACAAAGCAACTTTTTATGGTTGTTCCTTTTTAATTTTTCAAACCAGTGTAATATTCTGGTTTGTGAAATAGTTGCCTTTCATTCAATTGCATTGTGGGAAATTTCCCTATTACTCCCACAAACAAAGCTAAAACGAGAAGGAATTGCACTAAAGATTATTACCCTCTATCCATTAAGATTAAAATTTTAATATGTGGAAGAGGGGAAATTATGAATTATTATTATTATAGAATTATTATTTTTTTATTATGAAGGGCCCAAGTTATGCATCAGTTATATATTATATTTTAAGTTACATACGGACAAACATAAGTTAATTGTAAAAATAAAAGAGAGGTGTGATATTTAACCTCTCAAGGACAGTTCTTGGCCACTACTGAGGAAGTTCAGTCAGTATAAAAGAGGACGCTGCAGTAGGTGTTGCCAGATATACGAAAGGAGTGGCTACAAATATACTTCCTGGAATGCAAAGGCTTAGAGATATAAAAACCCCCCATTAAACAGTGTAATGGAGAATAACTAAACAACATTTAAATTAAACAACATTTAGAATTTTTTATTGATGTAAAATACTTCATTAAATAATTTCTTTTTAAATAATGAATGACTTTTTATGAACTTACATGTTCAAATCACTTGAATTCAACATTAGAGTTGTACATGTATTTATATTAGTACGAATAAAAAAAATTGCTCAAAAACAATCAAATTGTGTTTGCTTTGATTTAAGATGCTTCGAAAACAATTATTTCACTTGATTATCCTGGAATAAAATGATTAAAGCTAACTCTATTAGTTAATGACTATCCTGTTTTAATTTTGTTAGTGTTATCATTTAACATTGTAAATTAAAGATAGAGCTTTGATATCTTTAATCATAATTTTCATTCTCAAAAACAAAATCAAAGGCAAATTTTAAACATTTAAATTAAAATTAAAATAATTCATAAATAATTTGATTTCCATCTCATTTGCTTTAAATATTCTTTAGAATATATTATTCATTTAAATAAGCATATTTCCATCTAAATGTCATGAACTCATCTTTTTATATTCAATTTTAATATTATTAATTCGAAAGATTTTTGAATCCATCTTTAATGTTAGTTAAATATGTTGTAGCTCATTACTAATATTAGATAATAGCGTTTCTAGCTCCAGTATAACATGAAATAAATAAAATTAAGTAATAAGTAAGACAGCAGTTGAGTCACATAATTAACTTTTTATCTTTATTCTAAAAAAAAAAAAAAAAACGAAATCAAAAGGTAATTTTAAACATTTTAACACAAATTAAAGTAATTCATAAATAATTTGATTTCCATCTCATTTTTTAAAAATATTTAGAATATACTATTCATTTAAATAAGCATACTTCCATTTAAACATCATAAATTTATCTTTTAATATTCAATTCGAAAGATTTATTTAATCCATCTTTAATGTTAGTTAAATAAGTTGTACCTCATTATTAATATTAGATAATAAGGTTCTAGCTCCAGCATACCACAAAATAAATTAAATTAAGCAATAAGCAAGACAGCAATTTAATCTCATCATTTTCTATGGTAACGAGAAACTAGATTTACATATTTGCATAAATTTAATGTGGTATTACGTCCGTCTGGAGAACAATATCATTTTGTAGCACAGAAAATGGTTTTAAATGAGTAGGAGTTTGAAATCTTATTTAACCATATCCAAGCTTTCTAGGACATTTTAACATTGCGTTTCGGTTTTCATAATTGAGTTCTATAATTGAGAGAAATTCAGTTTTTTAGTACTTTTCTAAAATTGTGGCAATGTTTATAAAACTTATTGTTTACCAGCAATTTCGTTTTACATAGTAACTATATTAAACACATAAGCTACAGTGCATCTATAAAATATTATATAACTAGAATAATTTAATAAACTAGAAAATGTACTTTTAAAACAAGGTACAATTGATTTTTTGTTGTTGATTTTAGACTCTAATAAGGGTCTGATGGCCGACTGACTCAGCTCTCAGAGCTCGATGCCCTGGGTTCGAGTCCCGGACGTGCCATGGATGTTTGTAGTGGTTAGGAATCCACATTAAACCCTTACTACTATACCCACACTACACCACACCCTATCACTGTGCCTAGAGCTGAGTTGCCTCTTCACAGTTTGGGAATGATGTGGGTGAGAAGTCTGATTGGGCTCCTGTGACGCTCTACGGTCATATGAAATAGAACCCTACAGCTTAAAGTGGATTCCGAACGACTACAAACATCCATGGAACCGCCGGGATTCGAACCCGAAACCTGTGGTACCGAGCGCCAGAATTCCACTTTTAACCGTAGGTACTAATATGACTGTTGGGAAAGTAGGGTTGACAACCCTTCCTCGTAAAAAGAAAACATCTAATGTTTTTGAATCTGCCAGTAGACAGACGGCCCTGAACCACCATGGGGCTGTTGCGCTATTGAAGAAGAATTTAATAAATGGGTGTAATTTTCCATAACTTTTATAAGCAAAACTAAAAACATCAACTGAATTTTTTTTTCTAAAAGTTAGTTGAGATGGATTTTTTATCATAATCATCCAAATTAAATGATACTGCAATTTTTAAAACTTAAAACGACATCAAGATCATAAATTTGGATTAAGATGATTTAAAAGTTCGATCTGGGAGTCTTATTTTATATAGTAACACTACAAGTGGTAGACGGGTGCTTTTTTTTTCAATTCCTTCTATTAGCTAACACTCTCCCTATATATATCTTGTTCAAATTTTCAATCATTCATAAAATACTTCTTATTCATCCACTCAAGTTCAAATACATTTTTTTTGAACTTGTGGATGGCACTTGATGTTAATACAGTTTTTTCAAATATTAATTCATTAATAAAATTTAATTAATTAATAATTTTTTTTTACATTTAAGTTGTGTATCTAATAATAGATGGCGCCAGATGTAAAAGCACAATTTCAATTTTATTTGTAAAGGACTTTTCTGCAATATAGTAAAAAAAAAAAAAAAAAAGGAGGAATTGACTTTAAAAAAAGTTTTTTATATTACTTGTTTTTTTACAATGTACTAGTGAATCTGCGAGCATCTATCTTGTTGATTTCCTGGAGTTCATTATAAATAACTTAAATATAGGCCAGTACCTTTTAAGGAGAAACCCAGAACATCCCGCTAACATGTGCGAGGGTTATACAAAAAAAAAACCAACAAAACAACCTTGAATGTTATTTTCCCTTTATACCATTTCTTCTTCATTACAGATGACCAGTGTGCTCTAGCCGTTGGTACCTTAGGCTTCAGGGGCCGAATCCCGGCTGTGACATGGATGTTTGTTAGTGGTTCAGAATCCACATTAAAACAGTAGGTATCGTTCTAATTAGCCCAAAGAGTGCACAAAATGACCGTAGAGTCAATCAGTCAATGAATCACCGTAGAGTTCAAATCAAATCTTCTTCATTGTCGCAATAGCCCCATGGTGGGCCATGGGCTTTCTGCCTACTGGCAGATTTCGAGACAGAAGATGTTTTCTTTTACGGGGTAAGATTATAAGCCCTACGTCCAATAGTGATATTCGACCTGGACCTACGGTTTAAAGTGGATTCCGAACCACTACAGACATTCATGGCACCGCTGAGATTCTAACCAGAACCTCTTGCCCGAGCTCCGGGAGCGCTAATCACTCAGCCATCAACCCCCTTCTTCTCTCATCCCGAGACGAAATATATTTCGCGTATCCAACGCGTACCTGAGTATCTTTATTTTCGGATTATTCGTGGAACCCTTCCACGCATCAATAATTATATGTCTTTAAATGTGTTGAACATAGGGCCTGAATGGCCGAGTGGCTAGCGCTCTGGCGCTCGGTACCACAGGTTTTGGGTTCGAGTCCCGGCGGTGCCATGGATGTTTGTAGTGGTTCGAATCCACTTTAAACCGTAGGTCCCGGTCTATTGTGATCGTAGAGCGTTGCGGGGCATTGTTACTCCGTGGCTTATCTTCAAGGTACACGCGCCCCTGGGTAGTAATAAGTGAGTAACGTCTGTGGAGCTCTTGCCTTAAGGCATGTGTTTGCCAGATGCATTAGGAAAAAAAATGTGTTGAACATTGTTTGTAGTTAATTGCACGTATGTGGTGTATGTGAATGTAAATAAAGCTGTGAGTTCTCAAACCTGTGTCTCAACCCAACCACACCCAATTAAAATCCAGCTGAATAGCCCACAACACTGTACTTACTTTTGATACTTATACTTATTTGTGTAATGGTACACTGTACTTATTTGTGAAATGGTGGATTCATAATACCAGAAAAATAAATAGTAAAAAAATAAAAAATTATTTTAAACTTTTTTTAATAGCTTTATAAGTAAAATAGTAAATATTGAGGTGCTCCATGGATTGTGTAAACCTGCTCTATAAGAAGTAATATTGAAATGTAAAATCTGTCAACAAAATATTTTACTTACTAAGTATTATTACTTTACTATCACAAAATATTTTTAATCCTTTTATCTTATTAAGTGCAGAGCTTTAAATGCCATGCAATTGAAAGATAAGTCATTTTAAGATCCAATTACAGTCACTAAATAAACTACTGTTCAAAATTTTGCAACTATGAAGTTGGAGTTAATCAAAAATAAAATTATATAGTCTTGGGAAGCTATTATTACTCAGAAATAACGTGATGTTTTCGGATCCCTATCGTGTTGAAATTTTAATTCATACAATGCAAAAATTTATTATTATACAATTTACAACTTGTACAATGCAAAAATTTATTATTGTACAATTTACAACTTGTACGATATAAAATTTATTATTGTACAATTTACAACTTGTAGAATACAAAAATTTATTATTGTACAATTTACAACTTGTACAATACAAAATTTATTATTGTACAATTTACAACTTCAATACAATACAAAAATTTATTACTGTACAATTTACAACTTGTAGAATACAAAAATTTATTATTGTACGATACAAAAAAATTTATTATTGCACAATTTACAACTTGCACAATATAAAAATTTATTATTGCACAATTTACAACTTGTACAACACAAAAATTTATTATTGTACAACACAAAAATTTCAAATTATTAAGTAAAGTTTTCTACGTAATTTTCTAAGGATATTTATTTATTGCATGTTACGTTAGATGTTTCTGAAGTTCGAACAATAGATAGGTCAGGCACAGCTAATAAGCCATCAGCAAGCCGCTGTAGCTTTCAATCACTAAGTCCTTAGAATAACATCCGAAATTAAAGGCCGCTGTCCTAGAAGTCTTTGAAAGGCAACTCGCATTTCGAGTGAATTTATCAAGTTTAATCAGGTATGCAACCAAAGTAAACTAACTTTCAAACTTCCCCAACTTCATATTAAATAGATTTCTCTTATTAAATTCTGAATAACTTTCGTAATTGATGTATCGACATTTGCTTTTTAAATAACTATATTAATGTATTACTTTTTAGAGACTTATTTATCTTTGCTTTGAGGGCAATTAATTTTTTCATTTTAATATGAGTATTTCAAAATCATTAAATTTATGAATAAATTTGGTCAATTAATTTAATGTAACATTAAATTAACTCTTATGCAGTAAATTTATTCGCATATGCATTTCTGCATTGTTCTGCTCATAATTATCTAATAAGTTATTTTTTGGGTGACAGTGCATCTTGTTTTTGAAAACACCGTGCATGTTTATCGCATTTTTTTCTTTTGTCAAAAATAATATTTTTTTTTTGTCTGAAATAATATTTTTCTTTTCATTTTCTGAAAAATTTTTTTTTTCCTTTTGTCAGAGATAATTTTTTTCTTTTGTCTGAGATAATTTTTTTCCTTTTGTCTGAGATAATTTTTTTTTCTTTCTGTCAGAAATATATTTTTTTCCTCTTGTCAGAGGTAATTTTTTTCCTTTTGTCAGAAATAATGTTTCTTCTTTCTGTCAGAAATATATTTTTTTTCTTTCTGTCAGAAATTTATTTTTTTAGTCAAAGATAAATTTTTTCCTCTTGGCAAAAATATATTTTTTTTCTATGGTCTGTAATATTTTCCTCTTTCTTTTGTCTGATTTAAGTTTTTTCTTTTTACTGAAATATTTTTTTCTTTTGTCTGAAATAATATATTTTTTTAAATTTTGTCTGAAATATTTTGTTTTTTTAACTTTGTCAGAAATAATTTTAATATATAATTGTTTATACAATGTTTCACTGTTCTAAAATTTACTCTATTTTTTTTAATTCCTGGATAAAATAATCTCCCAATTTTTGACCCAGATGGTTAACTACATCTACATCTCTCTATATATATTATATATATATATTATTTATATATATATAGTATTTAAAATATTAGAAAAGATGATTTAATAAATGAAATAAAAAAGTAGGATAAAACCCTAATCTCTGCATGTTTAATTTAATTATGTGTTTAAAAGGGATCTCTTAGTGTTTTTAAAAATGTTTACACTAGTTTAATTCCAAATGTTCTATCATGATTTCTTTCGAAATATAATTTTTTCTATACTACTACTACTACTACTACTAATAATAATAAAAAAGAATAGTTCTTAAAAGATTTAAAATTATGTTTGCCGAAACAAAAATTCAGCATAAAAAATAAACTGAAAGCCGTTAAGTTTATACTTTTCATTAAATACTAAATGCAAATAAATAAATGGGAAGTAATAGCTTAATAAAATATGCTTCACATTATTTTGAGTAGTACAATCTCAGTAGAAACTATAATTAAATTGGTTCAAAAAGATTTAAAATAAACAGCGAAAATGAAAAAATGGTAGATATTTCGCTACTTTTACTTTTTATTATTTTTAAATGATTTATTTTTATCCGTTTATTTAATTCTGAAACCTAGATTTTCAATCTATTGCAATTAAACCCAATTTTGTGACATCAATAAATGATGAAATATATTTTATTACCCTACTTCAGAAATTCAACAATTGATTTTTATGTTCCATTAAAGGAAAATAAATCTTTTATTACTTTTTAATGCATAAAAATTGGACTAAGTTAATAAAAGATCAGAGATTTTAAAAAAAAAAAATCTTTTAACAAAAGATTATAGGAAAAATAAATTATTTTTCGTCAGAAAGATGAAATTCAATTGCAATTGAGAAAACTGCAAAACGTTTTCCCGTTGAAAAGAAAATAGAAAGCAAGTTTGCATGCAATTTGCGTCATAGAAATCCAAAATGCTTTGCGTGCTGCTTGTTTTTATTGACAAAGATCATTTTTTGTGGGCGTGGTTTTATCATGGTACATGTAATGTCACTGAGCTTTAACCACAAAACAATCTGAATTTGATGGATGCTGTAAGCATTCTCGTCTGGTATACTCTAGAGGATTCAGGATACTATTGAGAATAAAACAGAAGGAAATAGAAGAATTTTCTTTAAAAAAGGTCTTTTTCAATGTTCTTTATGTATGTATAGATAATTAAAAATTCATTATCTATCCTTTTTTTTGAAGTTTTAACTATCTCTATTCTAGTTTGTTAAAAAATTTCAGGTTAATTAATTGTTAATGATAATTTCCGAGAAATTTTTCTAAAATTATTTGTATGGAGAACTATGATGGGATTTTTATATTGTGATTTAATTGTATTATTATTAGTTAGAGAAGGTTTTGTAACATTTTTTTGAACATCGGGGTGATTTATTGTGTTTTATTTTACATGTTTATTTTACTTTACTGTTTACATGTTTACTGTTTTACTTACATGTTCGTGTGCCACGAATATGCTGTTGGGTGATAAAGGGATGACTTTTACGGTTAAGTGACCAACATTTGAGTGATGCATGGGCGAAAACTATGAAAATACCACCAGAAATTTATAAAGATTGTTAATATAATTTGCAGCATCACACTATGTATCTGTTCTACCTATCTCAGTTTTCTGAGTAATTGTTTCCCTAATGACAACGTGCCTAATTTTTTGAAAATTAATTTTTACTTATATTTTTTACTTTCTGAACTGCTGGAGTAAATTGTTGGATAGTGGGTTGGATTTCCGATCCAACAGTTTTATGAAAGCCAGCGATGCCAAAATAAGAGCTTTATGTTTATACTGGGGATAGATACAGATAAATGTGTCGGCAGAAATGTCCTTCCGCTGGATCCAGGGAGATGACGTGAACCCTGTAGATGCTCCCTCTTAGGTTAAAAATTATGGTGGAAGAATGTGTGAATAGTGGCCCAAAAGTGGTGCTCCTTGGATAACGTTGAATGTGCTACATTTCTGTCGTTTTAGTGGAAAAATGATTTAGATCGAAGTTCCCGGTTTACCAAAATAACAGTATTACTTTTTAGACTATTGATGCTGATGAGGATTCTACCCTCATTTGAAATATGATAACTGTACTTGCATTATTATTGTAATAAATACAATTGTACTTGCATTGTTCTATTACTTATTGAAATTTCTACTACCAAAAAGTGCTGACGTTTTTAAAGACGTTTCGATCGCGTGTTGGTTATCTACAGAAGTTGCATTAATTTGCATATTATATTCTGATGCAGTATCACTTTTTTATGATAAATAATATTTTTATGAAAAAGACTTACTTTCGGAAAGTATAAACTCATTTGTCTCCTTAATTTTTGGTAACCAGTTTACTTTCTCTTGATCTCTTTAAATTTATAAAAAAAATGTTTTATTTAAGTTATTCAATCATTTAAATAAGCTAAATCTTAATAAAAATATGAAGTATTAGTATAAATTAGCTAAATCTTAAAAAAAAAAAAAAAAATTTAATCATAGTAAAAATGTATTGTCGAATGTAAATTTGTAATACACGATTCTCGAAGACAAAAAGGGAGGGGGAACAAATATATTGTCTTTGGATCAAATAAAATTAGTTTTATTTTTGAACTCATTTACGTGCAAAACAGAGCGAATTAAAATAGAATTCATGTTTCCTAGACTAAAGAATAGAAGCAAAAATCCTTTTATCATATTTATGAATGCATGCGTTTCTTGTCATTTTAACAGATTAGGGTGTTTTAAAAATTATACATAGTTATAATGTGATGAAACCAGATATAAGTGCGATATATTTCATAAACATTTATAAGGGAAATAATTTATATAATGTCGAAAATGTATCTATGTATTTTAAAAAAGTATCGGATAAAAAAAATAAATATTGATTATTATACATTTGTCTGCCTTGCCTTAAAATTAATGTTAAATGATTTAAAACGGTAGAATTTGTTTTTATTAATTTGTTACTACTGAAAGAACAATTTTCAAAACCTGAAATATTGCACTGCGAAAAATTGACGCTTTCAATTTCTTTCCTATCACTATGTAAAGTGAGATCTTAAGTTATTTGGTTTAATATTCCGCGAAATCTTTCAGCGAAAATCGAATGAAATAAATATTAAACTTCTTTCAAATGAAAATTTTTTTTTTATTTTTCCAGAATATGATTCTGTTAAAATATGTTTCGATTTAACACTTTTAGGCTGCTTGAATTTTAGTTTTATTTTGACTTGCGATTTTTCAAGGTAAATAATGATTACAGTCAATGTTTATAGAAATTAAATCTTAGATAATTGCTTTTTATTTATTAAACAGCTCTATAATAAAAACGGTTAAAAGATTGAAATAACTTAAAAGTAGAGGATATTGGCGGCAATTATCAAATATTTGGCCTTTTAGAGATAAGATCGTGGTATTTAAGAAAACTGTAGCAGATTCAGCGTTATAAAGGATGCACCACTAGAATGATATTACACTACATCTATAAGTAATAACAAAAAAAAAAATTTCTGGATTTATTTTTAAAAAATAACATATTTTTCTAGAAAATAAACGTATGCAAACAACCTTCAGAGGGAATGAATTATAGTTTAAGTATAGTTTAGTTAAATGGGCGAATCAAATATTTGTTAAAGGTGCTAGTCAGATATACGCGGCCAAAAATAATTTTTAAAAGGTAAAGTTAATCAGTTATTGTGAAATTTCTTTTATATAATTTTTCTTTTATGCAATTTAAAGTTTAATTATTAAAAATTAACATTTTTTTTATTGTACTAAAAGCACCTTCGAAAATACTTTTCTCCCCTATTACGCCATTCTGTTTGAATCTGTCCGTCTTGGCAGCTTGCCAATTTTCAGCAATTTTTCAGTTTTCCGGTCGCGAATTGTATATATCAGCATCAGTGCTACAGCAGCCCATGGTGGGCCATGGCCGTATGACAACTGACAGATTTCGAAACGAATGTTTTTTTTTTAAAAGGGTTGGGTTGTCAGTCCCTAAGCCCAACGCTCTACAGTCATATTAGACGTGTGGTTTAAAGTGGATTTCGAACCACTACAAACATCCATGGCTCCTCCGGGACTCGAACCTGAAACCTGTGTCACTGAGCGCCAGAGACAAATCAGTATCTAATTTTAAACTATGTTTAACAAAGGTGAGACGAGTTCTAAACTTGCAAATTCTTTTTCGAGTTGAGCCAAGCACTTCTAGTTCGTTGTGATTCATTAGCTAATTTAAAGTTATGAGATTATTTTACGAAGAAAAACTTTTTCCGAATCAATATCTGATATTCCCATACTATGACAAAAAATATTACATTGCGTAAAAGTCTGCACTTGATAAAATTAGATACATATATTTCTTCCAGTAAATATCTCCCCACTCTCATGGAAATTTATCACACCTAACGGGTAATTTAAAACTCCAAAAATTTTGAGAATATTTTCGTTTCTTTATAAAGTTCATAGTAGCATGCTTTATATTCATATATTGTAAGAACAGTGCTGAACGTTTTATATAATATTTTTCATACCAATTTAAAAAGCTTATCATTTTGATATTTGCTTACAATTTAAGCAGGAATCATATGATAAATAATTTATTAATTCTTAGTTTTCATCAACTTCATTGCAGTATTCAGGTTTCTGTGTTTATAATTAATAATTCCGTTAAAAAGTTATTTAGAACAAATTATTTGATTTGATTTGATTTTTTTATTAGAGTATTCTAGCCCACAAAGTCGCCCTATCCGGCAAGAACAAAATACAAGTAGCATAAAATGAAAATTACAGAATATATTAGTAAAGTTAAGATCAGAGAATTACGTAAAATTTACTGTAAAAAATTCTTCTAGGTCTTTTAATTTTAACATCAAGATGATTCATAAACGTTAATTTATTGAATTGTAGAGTTTTTGTGAAAAGTGAGATTGTTGATGAATTTAATAGAAAGTCTTTTCAAAAACCGTTTAGTACAGAAAAGATTGATAGCATCTTGAATTTCTCTATTACGCATGAACCATATATCATCCAAAACTTGAAGAAGAATAAAATTTGGTTTTGCTTCAAGAGTTTTGTAATTAAGTACAAAAGCCCGGACCGGTCATGTATACGAGAAGGTCTTAGTATGAGTTTAGAAATAAAGTTTATTCGTTCTGCTCACCATCGAGTGTCTGTTAATAAGAGGGTAGAGCTTTCTCATGTTCTTTTCTGAACTTCCGTTTGCTAAGTTGAAAATGTGATTTCCAGGAGAGATGTTGGTCCAGAACAACCCCTAAATATTTAGTTTGGCTACTAAAAGGAATGAGGTTATTGCATAAAAATATATTTGGGTTCTGGATATATTTTTAGTACTTCTGATATTTTTTTTTTTTAGATATTTGGGTTCTTCATTTTATTCCCTTTGGAAAAGTAAACTCAAAACGTTTAAAGTAAAAGTAAACATTTTGGAGACGTTTATGGCAATTTTCTACTTTAAAACCAATCATTATATACATATAGATGTCGACTGAGGGCAAAGGCCAGGAAGTTTGCATTCTTTTTTAAGCAAAGATGGTAGTGTCATCAACATATAGAGCCAAAAGAGTTTTAATGTCTCTGGGGATGTCATTGATAAAGATGGAGAACAGAAGAGGATAAATCTTACTATCTTGCATAGTACCAGCCTGTGTAAGTGTTGCTGAAGATATGATTTTATTAATTTTTACAGTATATATAGCTAAAACCAAACTTTAGTATCGAATTAAAATCTCAGTATCCATAATTGAAAAGTAACCTAGATCGTGAACTTTCCTTGATTACTGACTTGTCAATGGATAAATTATTTCTTAGTTTGCAATAAATTAGAAAATATTGATTAATATATTGCGTAAATATAGATCTGAACATGTGTGACAGCTTTAATTACAATAAAATGGAATTTGAATTGCATTTCTAGAATTAGCCATTAAAATATTGTGATGTTAACCATTTCTGGAATTTCTGGTTTCATTTCTATTAATTTATTATTCATTAAGATGAAAAGATCAGAAACTTTTAATTATCTTTCTTGCGTATTGATTTTAAATATCATAATTGGATTATAACTGACAAAATGCAGCTAATGAAAATATTTCGTGATTAATTTATAAACAAAAGAAAGTAAAGCATCTGTGACTTTAATTTAAATTGCATATATAATAATTTTAAGATTTTGTTTTGCTTGATTTAAAATATTTTATCTTACATAGTTACTATAATTTATAATTTAGAATATTTGTAATACGCCCTCCACTTTTGCAATAACATTTATTTCTGATTGTCATTTTTTTTTTACACTTTCAACATTAAAAAAATGCCTTGACTCATATTTTAAAAACCACACTTGCTTGTAAATAGGCCATGGATATACGTCAAAATCTTTCCAGAAATTATTACACGTTAAATAATTTTACAACACATTTAGTAGGCTCATTTATTGTGTTTTTAATCTCTGCACGATCTTCCGGATAGTGAAAGATATTGAAGTGCGTGCTTTTATAGCGACATAAAAAGAAAATGTGCTTTTTAATGTTTGACATTTTATGAAGGTGGCGAAGTGCAGCAGGCAATGGCTGATCAAGGTTAAATTCATTTCATTGGTTTATTTCATTTTGATGAGAGAAACGGAACATTTTATCAGGTAATAAAATATTATTAATTTTATAAAATTATGACAAATTTGTTATTGAACATCGGTGGTTCTTCTGTTTCACTTACGTGCTTATGTATGTCACGAACAATCCACCGACTAGTGATAAGGGGGAAGACATTGCTATCCAGATAGCAATGTCCCCCTTTTACGGGTAATTTCCCACATTTACATATCGTACGAAGGAAACCTAGAAAACACCCACCAGGCAACTTGATGAGTTATGATTCCCACACGTTCTATCTATTGTTA
This sequence comes from Caerostris extrusa, assembly GCA_021605095.1. NCBI lineage: Eukaryota > Metazoa > Arthropoda > Arachnida > Araneae > Araneidae > Caerostris > Caerostris extrusa. Next base: position 20,437 of record BPLR01012161.1, read on the forward strand.
TAGGGTCTCTTTTTTTGAAAACAATGGCTGTAAGGTACTCCATCAGAGGATACGAACCTAGACCCTTTTCTATACTATACTTGGAGCAGACGTTAAGGAAGTTTTAATTTGAATTTCGAAAAGAAAAGGTCAATTGTTACGTGTGTTCGCGAAAGTATGCTGATGCAGCTGATTGTTTTTGATAAGGATTTAGCTGATTGTAAGCTTTCAGAGCTGAGTTTGGCTAGTACAGTGTCTCTCATACTTTTGAAGTCGGGGCGCATTTTAAATCCTACAAATAATTGTAGGCGCACCATATCAAATTCTAAAAATATGTTATAATAATTAAGTCAAATATTTACAGAAAATAACAATGTGATAAAAAGAAAATTAAAAATACCTTAAGTTTATACCTTCTTGTGTTTATGAGAAACATAAGCCTGATGTGTCCTAAAGGTCTGTTAATGTTTGGGTATATATTTGATAAGCAACCAGAAAGGTTAGTTGTTTGTAATAAAAATTGTCTTTGAATGACAAGGAATAAAGTAATAATAATAATAAAGTAAAGGAATAATTGTCTTTGGAAAACTGACAAGAAAAAGTAATCTTTATTTTTGTATCTAGACACGTATTTCTTTGGAGTATTACGCCGCACTCGAGAATGTTTTAGTGCGCACCCTTTGAGAACCACCGGGGGTAGTGTGAGTTCATATGTAATATATTCATAACCGTGTTACCGAATTTTGAGGTTTATGTTAAAGTTTTGGTGTAGAGCTTTTGTTAGTTGAGATTGCAATTAGGATTAATAAATGTGTTGTTGAGATTGTAATTAGGATTAATAAATGTGTTGTTGAGATTGTAATTAGGATTAATAAATGTGTTGTTGAGATTGGAGTTAGGATTAATAAATGTGTTGTTGAGATTGGAGTTAGGACTAATAAATGTGTTGTTGATATTATAATTGGGATTAATAAATCTGTTGTTGAGATTGTAATTAGGATTAATAAATGTGTTGTTGAGATTGTAATTAGGATTAATAAATGTGTTGTTGAGATTGGAGTTAGGACTAATAAATGTGTTGTTCAGATTGTAATTAGGACTAATAAATGTTGTTGAGAAATTGTAATTAGGATTAATAAATGTGTTGTTGAGATTGTAATTAGGATTAATAAATATTGTTGAGATTGTTATTAGGATTAATAAATGTATCGTTGAGATTGTAATTATGATTATTAAATATGTTGTTCAGATTATTAATGAGGATTAATAAATGTGTTGTTGAATTGAAGTAACTTTACTGCATTATTCTTATTAAAAGGAAAAAAAAGAAGCTAAGTAAAAAAATTCTTGTTAAAACTAACAAACCGGGGTTAATAAAAAAAAAAATCACCTTCTTGTAATCAAGTTAAAAGTAATTAACTGAAATCATATGATTACTCAACTGAATCAATATTTTTTGCAAGAATTACGAAGGAATTAAGAAAAACCGTTCTTTCATATTTGGAAGTGTTAATTCTATTATTTAATCTTGAACAAAAATTTAATTTTTCTTTTAGTCTGAATGGACGATGAATGTGTGACCTCTTACATTAATTTTGTAGTTGAATAGTGGAGAAAGATGTATTATTTTCATTTTTAACTGTCAGACTACTTTAATTTCTGTAATAAATCAAAAGAAGGAAAAAAAAAAAAAAAGGTATTCATATAAAAATATCAGGAGAATGGTGTTTTAGAAAAGCATAGTTCTTTATTGTAAATTTAATTTCTCTAAAAGGTGTTATTTATAATTTATGTACTTTTTAGTAAATTATTTGTTTATACAAATTTCATATTTAATCATATGTTTGTTATACTATTAAAAGAAAATATTAAAAATTATGAACGCATTTTTAAAATTTAGTAAAAAAGTCCATTCATTACCTTTTACGAAAAAATGAAGGAAAGTGCATTTCTTCAGTATTTTGGAAGAATCGGAAAAAAAATTATTATTTTATGATTTCAGATTTTGTTTTTATTTTTAGAAATTTAAATTAAAAAAACAAAATCTTAAAAAACCTGGACAGCTGGCTTTAATAAATTTAGAATTTTCCCCGATTTATCATTATACAAATTATTGAGAAAAATTATTTACATTTTTTTACGACATTCTATCTTAAAGTTAATAAGTCTGCAGTTTTTCAGAAATACTTTTTGCCTACCACAAAGCTTTGGTTTCATATTACCACACTATGTATAAACTTTCAAAATCAATAATTTTTAACGTAAAAGAAAAATTTATAAAAAATAATACTATGTAAGCAGAAATGGTAAAGGATTATTAGAGCTAGAAGTTTTAGATGATTTTAGAGCTAAAAACTGGGTATTGAAGATTAAAAATAAAACATTTTCCAAGTAAAAATCGTATATATATTTCATTGGTTCTTTTTCAAAAGCATAAATATCATCCGGTTTTTTTATAAAAAGCATATATTTCATCCGTTTATTTTTATAAAAAAGCATATATTTCATTGGTTCTTTTATCTTTTATAAAAACCATACATTTCATCGGTTCATGAAAATCATATATTTCAACGATTTTTTTTAAAAAAGCCTACATTTCATCGATTTTTTTTATAAAAAGCATACATTTCATTATTCTTTACAACCTTAACATTTTATAATAATAAGGTTTTTGTTTTGTTGATTTAAATTTTTAATTTATTTTATTTAGTTTTACTATTTATAATTTACAGTATTTGTAATACGCCCTCCACTTTTTGCAATAAAATTTATTTTTTTAATTGTTATTTAATTTATCCATTATCCATTGTTAGAAATGCCTTGACTCATATTTTAAATACCAGACTTACTGGTAAATAGGTCATGGATCTATGTCAAAACAGTTTCCAGAAATTATTTCACGTTAAAGAACTTTACAACACATTTCGTAGGCTCATTTATTGTGTTTTTAATCTCTGCACGATCTGCAGGACAGTGAAACACTGAAAGATACTGAAGTGCGTGCTTTAATAGCCATATAAAAGACAATGTGCGTTTTAATGTTAAATATTTTATGAAGGTGGGGACGAACAGCAGGCAATGGCTGATCAAGGTAAAATTCATTTCATTTGTTTATCTCATTTTGATGAGAGAAAGAGCAATTTATCAGATCTGTTTTTTATGGGTTTTTCATGATTTCTAAGAAAATATAATGGTGTTCAAAATAAAAATAATTAGCATGTTTAGTCGATTTCCTTGAAAAAAAAAGTAATACTACTACTTCTAAATAATGATACAAATTTCTGATGTCAAATGCGAAAGCGCATACAGGTGGCCTCTGGTCAATGCAGAGGAGCAGACTATGTTATGTTGGAGTTTACGATATATAAACTTTCAAAAAACAATAAATTCTAAGGAAACTACAAGAATTTATAAAACAATATGCTTTTACTACGTAAACAGAGATAATAAAGTATTATAAGATTAGAGCTGGAAGTTTTTGACAATCTCAGCGATTTTTTCCTTTCCACACCTTGTTTTCTTGCAGTATTCATTAAAATTCAAAAATCAAACAGTTTAAAGGAGTTTATTAATTAACGTTTGCATTAACATTCATGTTAAACATTAAGTTAATATTGAACGCTATGCATTAATGTCTGGATGATGAAACAATGTACCTAATCATTGCTATAGACATAATTTAAAAGAACAGCGAAATTCACAACTTATTGAAACAGTTTAGGTATACTGGATCCGTTGCGAGAAAACCTGGTCAAGATAATTTAAGAACCACCAAATGAGGATTGACATAAGTCCATTACAGTGAAGCGTAATAAAAGTGTAACAAATTCTTAACTCTTTCATGGCCTTCATGTGTTCCGCAGAAACGCGAGTTTTAATGATTGCTGTTTCCAGAAGTTAAATTGAGAAGGACTCGTTGCAAGAAGATTTTCAATTTGCGTTTTGCTCACAATGACACACAAGTGAGCACGTTTATCGCGGTGTAGAAAACAACGACTTTGGATCAGAGATTAGAATGTCTGTACCTTTTCACCGATGTTTCCCGATAACCACTAGTTCTCGAATGCCGTAAGTTTTCAGAGAACCAGAAATCTCTCTGCCTGTCATCAATACATGAAAAGAGACCACCATGACAGTAGAAGCTTGATGGTCTGAGCGGACTCTATACTGGATGGGGCTCACAGATCTCCATGTCTTTTTGAGAGGTTCAGCTACAATTGTTAAGTATAGGAATGAGATTTTGGAATGCCGTTGTCGCTTTTCATGGGTGCAGTTGGTGATGATTTCAATTTGATAAGCGACAGCGTGTGTTCACATGTGATTCATTTGGTAGATGACGACATTTGTTGGTGGGATTGACCAGCCATTTTATTAAAAATAAAATTATTTTTTTGAAATACAAGTATTCAATTTAGTTAACGATAAATGTAAGAAAAATATTTTTTTAAACAGGCAGCTGCATAAAAGCAATCAATAGATTACTTTGCATTCCATTAAATGAAAATTTATGAAATAAAAAATTTATTACAATTGTACAGAGTTGCTTTTCATTTTACTAGGATATACATTTTTACGTCATATATATTTATAATTATGGTATTGGAAACTTTTTGAAGTGTAAACGTAATTTAATTATAGATTAAATGTGTTTCCAATAACAGTGCTTGTTTGAACCTCGTCTACGACTGTTAAAGGGAATTTGTAGCACATTCTACTTCACCGAAGGGTTTGCTATATTAAATTAACAAGAGAGGAAAAAAAAAAGTCATACATTTCACTCGCTTTCCGGTTATTCTTAAACATAAGTAACTGCTTCCCATCTGTGTTATTTGTTAGGAGAACCAGTAAATCATTCTCTCAGCAAGAAGACGACCATGAAATCTGTAGCGAAAACAAATATCTCTGTACTGTTTTAAGCATCTATTACTAATCTGACGTGAATCAATCCTGTAATATCTTCTTCGGCCGAATTCAGATTCAAGGCTCTAACTAACAAGCCATGATGGTTTTATTAATTAAACATAAATTATAAAACCTACCATGATTACATAAGATGACAAATAAGAAAGATGTAGTTTCTAGATTTACAAGAATAAATTATTCGTATTTATATATATATATAAATTCGTATTTATATATTGTATGTTTTCGTCGATTGAGGTTTGATGCATAAATCCTATATGCATATCTGTAGTATAATGATAATAATTATTCTTTTAGCTCATATAAACTGACTCTATGATCATTTTTAATTTCTTCATTTTCAATTCATGTACTTATAGACTATAAAAATAATTTATATGTTAATAATAATAATTTTAAGTTTTAATAACTTATAAGTTTTTATATCAGATTATTTTATCTTAAATTATTCGAATCCAAAAATGTAGTAGTAGTATTTTACATACAAGTGCTAGTACCTAGTTCACTAAAAACTACTGTATTTCAATATTATTTTGTCTCTTTTAATTAAATAAAAAAAAAATTAACTCAGTATAAATTATTATTCAATTAGAATATTATATATCGCATTTAAATACATTTCAAGATCTTATGTTGATCATTAGCTACAAAAATAAAAAATAATCAATGTTTTATATAAAATAATATAATGTAATTAACGTTGCCATTTTAACCAAGGTCCATGGAATCACTTGAGGTTTGTAAGACTGAATTACCAAAATCGTTAGTTTTCTCCCAATAAATTTAGCATTAATTTGAGTTTTACGAAAATAAAAAAGGAAATCAACAGTAAAGATCGAGTAATCACCTGCAAAATAATTAAATCAATCAAAGCAATATTAATTGAAGTAATTAACTGCAGAAATTGGCAGATTCTTTTCGTACGAATATAGTTAGTAGGAAATATAACTGATATTGCGAATATAATAACATATTGATTTATATCGCATATTAGGGATTTCATATCTAAAAAGTATCTAAAAGTATTTGAGAGTATTTATCAGTACTTTGAAATGATAATCTTTATTTGCGGAATCTTATGTTCTTAGAAGGATCCTATCTTTTTCTTGCTGAAGAAAGTTATAAGCCTTTTAAATCTATTTGCAACAAATATTTTTCTTATCGGGATTTTCAAGCATCAAATAAAGAAAAATTTATAGAAATCTATTAAATGTCTAACATGACATGAGTGCTATCTTGTCAAATACCTTCTGCATTTAAATACCCTTATTTGAACTAAATCACATTGTATTTACATGTAAACTATAAATACAAAACATTTAACTAAAGATTATAAATGTAATTTATTAAATTAATACATTTACAATTTTTCAACAATATCATTTTATCCACATAATGGCTTCCAATTATGTGTTAGAGTCAGTGAAGTATTGGAATCGTTTAAACCGAGACTTTACCCAAAATGATACAGGAGATTTATACAATATATCTTCTATTTCAGATAATGGTCCACTGATCTAAATAGAATACACATGAATGGCCTTTTAGACTAAAATCTAGATTGACATTTCCTGAGCAATTTAGCATAATGTTGAATAATCTCTCATTTCTCATTAAGATTCTCTAAGAGATATTATTACGGTAATTTGAAATGCTAAAGGAGACTTTAGATAAACAATCTACAGAAACTACATATCTAAATGAGCTTTTGTTGTTTTTCTTAATGAAAGTTATTAATTATAAACTAATAGGATTACTAAAAAACTTTTTATTTAAGCATACAATAAAATTAATGTAAGACATATCCAGAGAGAAATGTACTTAGAAAAAAAAGAAACGCGTTTAAAAAATAAAGAACATTTTATAAGAATGACGTTGAAATGGTTAATTAAACTATGAATGGATGCTATAAGTTAAAATATGCTTGATATTTCCCTCTATGAACAAATCATACATCTTTCTTTTCATTTATTTTGAGATCACAAAGACAGAGATCTCTGAATTTCTATACTTACATTACCGATTGTATTGAAAGGTAAACATATGGCTTAAAGACAACTGATGAGTCGATTGTTGATAGTAAGGATGTAATAGTCAGATATACACGGCAAAGAATAATTTTAAAAGATCATTTTGAAAGTTCAACAAAGTTATTGTGAATTTTCTTTCATCTAATTTTTCTTTTTATAATTATTTAATTTAAAATAATAATTATTAAAAATTAAAATTATTTTTTTATTATTATTAAACTTTCCAAAAATTCCTTTATCCCCCTATTATGTCTCTGTGTTTGAATCCGCTTGCCAGTTTTTCACACGATTGGTGGTCGAACTATTTATGCCTCTGAATACCTATGTATGCACATTTAGAACATTAATGAAAAACATTATAAAAAATATTACATTTATAATGTTTTATGAATTAGAATATTATAAATTTAGATGGATTTATGGATTAGAATATTATAAATTTAGAAGGATTTATGGATTAGAATATTATAAATTTAGAAGGATTTATGTATTAGAATATTATAAATTTAGAAGGATTTATGTATTAGAATATTATGAATTTAGAAGGATTTATGTATTAGAATATTATAGATTTAGAATGTTTTATGTATTAGAATATTATAGATTTAGAATGTTTTAAGAATTCGAATATTATAAATTTAGAAGGATTTATGGATTAGAATATTATAAATTTAGAAGGATTTATGGATTAGAATATTATAAATTTTTTTATGGATTAGAATATTATAAATTTAGAAAGATTTTATGTATTAGAATATTATAAATTTAGAAGGATTTATGTATTAGAATATTATGAATTTAGAAGGATTTATGTATTAGAATATTATAGATTTAGAATGTTTTATGAATTAGAATATTATAAATTTAGAAGGATTTATGGATTAGAATATTATAAATTTAGAAGGATTTATGGATTAGAATATTATAAATTTAGAAGGATTTATGGATTAGAATATTATAAATTTAGAAGGATTTATGTATTAGAATATTATAAATTTAAAAGGATTTATGTATTAGAATATTATGAATTTAGAAGGATTTATGTATTAGAATATTATAGATTTAGAATGTTTCATGTATTAGAATATTCTAGATTTAGAATGTTTTATGAATTAGAATATTATAAATTTAGAAGGATTTATGGATTAGAATATTATAAATTTAGAAGGATTTATGGATTAGAATATTATAAATTTAGAAGGATTTATGGATTAGAATATTATAAATTTAGAAGGATTTATGTATTAGAATATTATAAATTTAAAAGGATTTATAGAATATTATGAATTTAGAAGGATTTATGTATTAGAATATATAGATTTAGAATGTTTTATGTATTAGAATATTATAGATTTAGAATGTTTTAAGAATTAGAATATTATAAATTTAGAAGGATTTATGGATTAGAATATTATAAATTTATGATTTATGGATTAGAATATTATAAATTTTAGAAGGATTTATGGATTAGAATATTATAAATTTAGAAGGATTTATGGATTAGAATATTATAAATTTAGAAGGATTTATGTATTAGAATATTATAAATTTAAAAGGATTTATGTATTAGAATATTATGAATTTAGAAGGATTTATGTATTAGAATATTATAGATTTAGAATGTTTTATGTATTAGAATATTCTAGATTTAGAATGTTTTATGAATTAGAATATTATAAATTTAGAAGGATTTATGTATTAGAATATTATAAATTTAGAAGGATTTATGTATTAGAATATTATAAATTTAGAAGGATTTATGTATTAGAATATTATGAATTTAGAACGATTTATGTATTAGAATATTATAGATTTAGAATGTTTTATGTATTAGAATATTATAGATTTAGAATGTTTTATGAATTAGAATATTATAAATTTAGAAGGATTTATGTATTAGAATATTATAAATTTAGAAGGATTTATGTATAGAATATTATAAATTTAAAAGGATTTATGTATTAGAATATTATGAATTTAGAAGGATTTATGTATTAGAATATTATAGATTTAGAATGTTTTATGTATTAGAATATTATAGATTTAGAATGTTTTATGAATTAGAATATTATAAATTTAGAAGGATTTATGGATTAGAATATTATAAATTTAGAAGGATTTATGGATTAGAATATTATAAATTTAGAAGGATTTATGGATTAGAATATTATAAATTTAGAAGGATTTATGTATTAGAATATTATAAATTTAGAAGGATTTATGTATTAGAATATTATGAATTTAGAAGGATTTATGTATTAGAATATTATAGATTTAGAATGTTTTATGTATTAGAATATTCTAGATTTAGAATGTTTTATGAATTAGAATATTATAAATTTAGAAGGATTTATGGATTAGAATATTATAAATTTAGAAGGATTTATGGATTAGAATATTATAAATTTAGAAATTTATGGATTAGAATATTATAAATTTAGAATTATAGAATATTATAAATTTAAAAGGATTTATGTATTAGAATATTATGAATTTAGAAGGATTTATGTATTAGAATATTATTGATTTAGAATGTTTTATGTATTAGAATATTCTAGATTTAGAATGTTTTTGAATTAGAATATTATAAATTTAGAAGGATTTATGTATTAGAATATTATAAATTTAGAAGGATTTATGTATTAGAATATTATAAATTTAGAAGGATTTATGTATTAGAATATTATGAATTTAGAACGATTTATGTATTAGAATATTATAGATTTAGAATGTTTTATGTAAAATATTATAGATTTAGAATGTTTTATGAATTAGAATATTATAAATTTAAAAGGATTTATGTATTAGAATATTATGAATTTAGAAGGATTTTGTATTAGAATATTATAGATTTAGAATGTTTTATGTATTTTATAGATTTAGAATGTTTTTGAATTAGAATATTATAAATTTAGAAGGATTTATGGATTAGAATATTATAAATTTAGAAGGATTTATGGATTAGAATATTATAAATTTAGAAGGATTTATGTATTAGAATATTATGAATTTAGAACGATTTATGTATTAGAATATTATAGATTTAGAATGTTTTTATGTATTAGAATATTATAGATTTAGAATGTTTTATGAATTAGAATATTATAAATTTTAGGATTTATGTATTAGAATATTATAAATTTTTGTATGTTTTATGTATGAGAATATTATAGATTTAGAATGTTTTATGTATCAGGCAAATAGATAAATTGTATTTATTTTTAAAATGTAATTATTGAATATAATATATAATCTTCGTTTCATTTCCATTTGAAATGGCTAATGATAGTAACTAAGAAACATTACATAATTTTCGAAATTTAATTTTTGAAGATATGAAAATGTTTTTTTACTATCCGCTGTGATATATTGAATAATAAAGTTTAATGAGTTTCGTTTTCCCATTAGGCAAATTCATGGCAATACTCCTTTTCATCGTTCAGTTTAGTGGATATTTCTTTTGTTACTCATAAATTCTTAAGCAGAAATATAATTATAATTTTCAAAGGCATAATTAAAGCATTTTTGTATTTTGTTGTCGATTTGTTTTAATAAAACTGTTTAAAACTGACTAATTTTTTTCATTTGACATATGCATATACTCAAAAACGCAATTCATATAAAAAATTATTATGACCATCAATATTACGGCTTTCACTATTGAATTAATTTAAAATAATTTATTGATTTAATTTCGGCTTTGCATTTATTTTTGCCACTTCAATGGTGGAGATGGGCAGTTGGTCAAAAACTTTCCGACTCCAGATTTTTTTCCCATAATTTTATATATTAAGATCGTTATTAATGGACTTGAACATTAGTAAAGTTCAAATTAATGCTCAAGTCCATTAGTAAAGATCAAAAGACGTATAACAATTTGCCAAATAAATTCAATGGTTTTCATAGAATTCGTATATCTATAAAAACTGTTTTTGCATAAAAAAAAAGTAATTTTTACAATTTTAAAAGTACAGTACTTGCACTTTAAAAATATCCTTATACTCTAAGTTTGCTTACAAAAAATATGTATATCCTATAAAATAAGAGTACCTATTAGCAGGTACTAACGATTATAAAATATAGTAAAACCTGAAAAGAAAACTGTACATTTTAAGCACAAAAATGTTATATTTGTAAATGATAATTTTTCTTAATAATAGGATAGCTCCTATCAGATGTTATTTCATTGGGTATCCAAGATAGCATTTTATTAGCCTCAGTGCTGAGAAAAGTCTTTCAACATACTCTTGACATGCTTCTAAAGCAGTAACTGTCTTTGTTACTGTTTGTATTATAGGATTTCTTCCTTAACATTTAATTTTAACATTAATTCTCAGAATTTTGGAAAAGAAAAAATTATTTTTATTAAATAAGTGAGAGTTGGATTTCTAGAACGACTCCTGACTCCAACTTCCGACTACTTCAAAAAAATGTTTGACTCTTGGCTCTCAACTCCACATTTTTGGTTTTAACTAAACCTAAATAGGGACCATTGTCAAAAACCACAGCTAGTGTGCGTAAAGATTCAGATATAATCAGGTATGGCTTCTGTAATTCCTGCTTTTGGAAATGAGGAGGTTTAATAGAGATTGTGATAGTGAATTGTGCTGGTGAGAGTGTTCCTGATTTTTTTTTCTATGCGACGCCCAAATGTGAAGATATTACCCCAAAAGGTACCCCTGAAGGAAATGTTCTGCCTTGATTGCCCATCGGAAGGATGATCATAGTAAGAATAGAGTAAGAAGTTCATCAAATGTAGAATAGTAGCGAAAAAAAAAAGGTGTTAACAGTAGCAAAAAATATAAAATCTATCTCATAAGTGATGTTTTGAGTTGAGTCTCACCGGATAAATATTTTCATTCAGTTGATTGATCTCAAAAATATTGGAATTAATATTTTATTCAGTTAATAAATTAAAAAAAATATCTTATAAATATTTTCATTCAGTTGATTAATCCAAAAAATATTGGATTAGTATTTTCATTCAGTTGATTAATCTAAAACATACTGATTATTATTTTACTCAGTTGATTAATCTAAAAATTACTGGATTAATATTTTATTTTGTTGATTAATTAAAAAAAAAATATCGTATTAATATTTTCATTCACTTGATTAATCTAAAAAATATCGTATTAATATTTTCATTCAGTTGATTAATCCAAAAAATATTTGATTAATATTTTATTTTGATTAATTTATAAAATATTGTATTAATATCTTCATTCAGTTGATTAATCTATAAAAAATTGGATTAATATTTTCCTTCAGTTGAGTAATCTATAAAAATTGAATTAATATTTTCATTCAGTTGATTAATCTAAAAAATATTGTATTAATATTTTATTCAGTTAATTAATTAAAAAAATATTGTATTAATATTTTAATTTAGTTGAATAATCTGAAAAATATTTCGTGAATATTTTCATTCAATTAATTAATTAAAAAATATTTAACTAATATTTTATTCAGTTGATTAATCTAAAAAATACTGGATTAATACTTTATTCTGTTGATTAATTACAAAAAATTGGATTAATATTTTCATTCAGGTTGATTAATCTAAAAAAAAAAAAAAAATACTGATTAATTTATAAATATTTTATTCAATTGATTAATTTGAAAAATATTGGATTAATATTTTAATTCAGTTAATTAATCTAAAAATATTGGATTGACATTTTATTCAGTTGATTAATCTATAAAATATTGGTTTAATATTTTATTCAGTTAATTAATCTAAAAATATTAGATTAATATTTTATTCAGTTGATTAATCTAAAAATATCGTATTATTTTCATTCAGTTGATTAATCTAAAAATATCGTATTATTTTCATTCAGTTGATTTATCTATACAATTTTTTATGTTACTAACTCATTTCGAAAAAAATGACAATTTGATAAATACAGGAATAATTATTTGAGAAAATACTGATCATTTTTATAGAGAAAATATTAAGGACTAATTAGATTTCATCTAAAAATACTAAGGACTAATCACAAGAAAGAATTAATAAATATATTCTCTGATATATTGTTCTGTACCTTTAATATTTAGAATATTTTATAGTCGTTCATAATTTTAATAGTTTGAAATTGCCAGTTTACATAAAAATTCAAATTGTACATTTATTGAAAAGGAATTCTCACTTTGTTTAAAATTTGTTACATAATATATAAAAAAAAAAAAACTAACAATATACTTTTAAAACTTGCCAGCAAGTAATGATTGAAATGCCACTGCATGCGTTGCAAATTTAATTGTTATTCAAATCGAAAAATGATTGAATTATTGTTATGCAAATACAAAACATATTAAAAAAAATATTTTATATTAAAAACCAGGAACTTTTTTTTTTTCGTCAAATATATTTCAGTTTCTTTTTCGTTAGAAAATTTGCATCTCGTATTCTGAAATATCATGGAGTCTAGGGTTTGGGATATAAAAAGAAAAGAAAACCAAAAAATCGCTCGAAGGCAAAATATTGAAAGAAAAACTGAACCCAAAAAATAAAATATTGCGAGGAATTTAAGTAAACGTACATCCCAGTTTCTTTATTTTTGTTTGTTTCGTGGAATAACACAATGTTTACATTTTTCTGTGTGCTCATTGAAGAAAAAAAAATGCATGGCTATATTTTTCTTTACAGCAAGGACGGACAGCATTGCATTATGCTGCATTTCTCCCTGATAGAGGGGAGATCTACCAATATCTACTGGCTTTGGGTGCGGACGAGAGAGCCATGGATGTCGTAAGTTGTCCTTTTCTACAAAGAACTATTTTTCTATGTATCTATAGTGATCTAGGTATTTAGTAGATATGTATCTGTAGTGACGTATCATAGAAGATATTGCATTTAATAACTACTGGTCGTATAATAAATATTTATATTAAAATATTTATGTGCATTGTAATAAAAAATTATTCTCAAAAGAAATTTAGCCCGAATCGTCCCGCAGTGGTGACAAGCGTATAGGGGAAAAAATCGGAGGGAAATAGGGAAATCCGCTGGTGGAGATGGTTGCAGTCACTGCTTTAGATATTGAGGATGGGTTTGACAACGTGTGTAAATGTCTCGCATCGATAGCAGATTCATGGTAGTTTTCCAGATTTTATCCCAAAGGATACGCAAAAGGAGATCAATTACATATAAAAGTCTTCAGAGGTAAACAATGCCCTCGCCTGTCTGTGGGCTGTTCATGGCATACATAACTGTGGCACAGGGGCAATACGCATAACAAGTGTGAAAGAAGCACTGGGGTTCGAATTCACTAGTGGAGTTCGCTGCAATCACTGCTTTAGAAATCGGGGAAGGGTATGATAACGCGTGTTAGCGTTACTCATCGATAACAGACTGCATGGGGGAGTTTTTCAGGTTTTCTCCCAAACGGCACGCAAATGTAGGCCTATTACATATAACAGTCTTCCGGGAAAGGTATGTCTTCCCCTCACCGCCTGTCGGTGGGCTGTTCGTGGCATATAAAAGTAGAATGCGGGGCTCACCAGTGTTCAACTGCTTTAAAAATGAGAGAATTTAAAATGAAATCAATAGTGATACTGTCTGTTTTCTAAACAGAATATTTTTTATGCTTCAACAATTTAAAGCACAAATCGTGTCACAGTGGTAACATGTGCAACAAGCGTGTAGGGAGGACTGAGGTTCGAATCCACTATGGGAGTTCGTTGCAGTGACTGCTTTAGAACTTGAGGAAGGGTGTGACAGTGTGTGTAAGCGTGTCGCATTAATATCGCACTGAATGGTGGGAGATTTCCAGGGTTGATTCCAAACGGCTCTCAAATGTGGGCCAATTACGAATAAAAGTCTACTTGGTTAGCAATGTCTTCCCCTCATCTCCTCGGTGGGCTGTTAGTGACATACGTAAGAGGAATATGAGGCTCAGCAATGTTCAACAGCTACAAAAAAAGACATTTTAATATGAAATCAGCAGTGATACTGTCTGTTTTCTAAACAAAATATTTAATATGCTTCTTCAACAATTTAAAAATTACTGCGAACTTGTTTATTGTTAGCCTTAAGACATTTTAATTAAAGTAATATAACTGTGACCTTTATACGTTCCCTTTCTTTAAAAATATGTGCGGATACAAACGAATTTTAGTTTATTTAATATTTATGCAACTGGAAAAATTTCCTTAAATATTTATAAAATAATTTAATTAAAATCATGATGAATTTATTAAATTTACAAAAAGCTTAAAAGGACTTTGAAGTACTTATATTAAAAATTTAAAAATGCATGTATTTTAAAATGCGTTTTACAATTTTAAATAACATATTTTTAATATAATTTTCTTCTCTGGTTTGATTATTTGTTCTTCCGTTTGTAGAAATTAATCTTTTGTGATGCATAATTTAAATTTTTGGAAACAAAGAAAAAAGATTGCAGGATCTCATATGACGGCAAATGTATTTAATTTTAGCGATAACAAATATTCGCATATGTATTAAAATTTTATATTTAATTATTCAAAAATTTAAGACTATGTTCTTGTAACTTTTCTGCTTCCATAGCAGACAAAAAATGGTTTTATGATGCATCTAATTTCTTATTCTGATTTGTGGTAAAAAAAATAATATTAAGAGCAAAGTTTTGTTTTTTAATATTACATTTTGCATGCTTTCATTTTTCATTTTTACCCATTACATTTGACAGGGGCATTAACTAGTTGAACTATTTTTTAGATTTATTATAGATCCTCTATCTAAAAATAAATTATTTTAAACTAATACTAAATGTAACTTTTACTAGTAAATGTAACTATACATGCTTATTAAATTGTCTTCATAAGAGGAACTATATCACGTTTGCTACGATATTGTTTTTAAAAGTTTTTTCAGTATGATTTACCTTAACAAATGATTCATTATAATATATATTAGGATGTCACTATGCCAGTATGGTACATTATAAGGGCATTACTAATTTAACTGTCTTTTAAATTTATTATAGATCCTCTATCTAAAAAATAATGAAAATTATTTTAAACTACCAGTAAATGTAACTACTATAAACCTTTCATTAAATTGCCTTCATAAGAGAAACTATATGCCAGTTATTGTTGTTAAAAGTTTTGTCAGTATGATTTTCCATAACAAATGATTCGTTATAATATATAATATGATGCCACTGTGTCAGAATGGTACATTATAATGGCATTACTAATTTAATTAGCTTTTACATTTATTATAGATCCTCTATTTAAAATAATGAAAATTATTTTATACTAGTAAATGTAACTATTATACATTTTTTATTAAGTTGTCTTCATAAGAGGAACTATATCACACTTGCTACGATATTGTCGTTAAAAAATTTGTGAATATGATTTACCATAACAAATGATTCATTATAATATATATTAGTATGTCTCTATGTCAGAACGGCACATTATACTAATTTAACTATCTTTTAGATTTATTTAAGATCCTCTATCTAAAAAAGTGGAAATTATTTTATACTACTAATAAATGTAACTACTATACATTTTTTATTAAATTGTCTTCATAAGAGGAACTATATCACATTTGCTATGATACTGTTAAAATTTTTGTCAGTATGATTTATCATAACAAATGATTAATTATAACATAATAATAGGATGTCCCTATATCAGAATGGTGCAATACTACGAAATCATCAAGAATTTAGTAATTAGTTCAAATTTGGCAATAAGTGTTCCTCATATTACATACTCAAGTGTATGACGTGATAAAGTAATTGTCAGATTTGAATTCAAATTATTTAACACCATTGAATGTGATGAGAATAAATGATTCAGATATCAAATTTCGCATAGACTTGCGGTTAATACAGATGAATGCCCATGAATTCTGCATTTCTAATCATTTCCATGTCAGTCAGTGCCCATATTTTACATTCCTGGTGGCAATTCTTTATATAATTGCACTGATGTTTCTTAGCAATTTTGTAACAATATTCGAGCCTGACATTTACTACAAAAAAAACCCTCACAAAATATAATATTGCTCAAAATACTTTTTAATTTTTAAAATAATATTCATGTTTAAACATAAATGGTAAAGTAAAAATAAATCTTCAAAAATGATTAAATTTTATAGGTGAAAGTTAAATTTTCAAAAGCAATGCATAATTTTTTTTTTGCTCTTATGCGTCAATAACAATTTCTTTACTAAAAATTACTTTTTTTTTGATAATATGTAAAGAATCTATAAATTACTTTATTAGCGCTACTACAAAAATGTTTAGCGTTAAATAATTTACTTTTTGGTCATTTAATTTTGTAATAATTCTTTCATTCGGAGTTAGAAACTTTCAGTCATCTATCAGCATCTTCTTCATTGGCGCAACAGCCCCATGGTGGGCCAAGGCCGTCTGCCTACTGGCAGACTTCAAGGCACGAGATGTTTTATTTTTACGGGGTAGGGTTGTCAGCTCTACTCCCAGAACTCTACAATCATTTTTTGTCCTCAGGCCCAAGCAATTCTTTGAGTAATATAAATTTAGACAAAAACCTTCATTGATTAATTAATAATTAATGGACGCCCCTATCATGATAAAGCTAAAAAATAAATAAAAGTATGGTAATAAAAGCAATTTTTTTCATATTTTTACATGATAGTCATCTATTGGGACCAGATGGCCGAGTAACTAGCGCTGTTTCGCTCTATGAAACAGGTTTCGGGTTCGACTCCCCGCTGTGCCATGGATGTTTGTAGGGGTTCGGAATCCACTTTTTAAACCATAGGACCCAGTCTGATATGACTGTAGATCGTTGGGCGTAAGGCTGACAACCCTACCGCTTAAAAACAAAACATCTCTTGTCCAGAAATCCGCCAATAGGCAGACGACCTTGGCCCTCCATGGGGCTGTTGCGCCACGGATGATGATGATGAGTCATCTATTATCCATAATAGTTTGTTTGTTTGTGACTAATTCTCAATGTCCTGCAGTGCGGGACGGGCATCCCATGAGTGATCTACTCATGGATGGAGGGAAAAGAGGGCAACTTCTGTTGTGATGGAGTAAACGTAGGTAGAAATCTGACTTTTGCTCCGTGACGCTCTTACAGTCATATGAGACTGGGACCTACGGCTTAAAGTGGATTCCGAACCACTACAAGCATCCATGGCACCGCCGGGACTCGAACCCTAAACCTGTGGTACCGAGCGCCAGCCACTGACCATTCAGGCCCATCCATAATAGTAGCATTTTTCACTTGTTCTCAGAGTACAACCATGCATTTGAAAACAGTACCTATTTGTACATGAAAAAAGTAGATTTATGGACGGCCCCCATCGTAATCTACTTGGAAAAATAAATCATTAGGTTGATAGGAGGTGCACTTTCCCCCAAAGGATTTGTAGATATTGTAACATTTAAATAAAAGTTCTCTTTCTATCTCGAGTTTCTGCTGAAATTTCCAGCATTAGTTATAGGGGGATGTGGAGTTCGATGTATAATACAAATTCACTTATGATTTCAAAAATCCCATTACGTGTTATGGCGCAATGGGTAGCGCAGTTTAGATTACGATAAGGTAATGACTACCATTTCAGTGAAGTGATACATGCAGACAGGGTACTTTGAAGTTCTTTTTTTTCCTTTAAAAGGAAAGTTTTCACGTACAAACTTTATATGTATATATATATATATATTTAGAGATATCTTGAAAACATCTTTCCACTTTTTTAGAAGATTGTTAAGGTACCAAAATGAAAAAAAATAGCACTAATATTTTTGAATAAAACTATAACTATTTTCATTACAATATGTGAATTAAATAATATAATATTAAGAACAGAATTATGTACTTTTGTATTTCTATATTTTGTTGTTGACAAATTTAATATAACATTTTTTTTTTTCTGTATTATTTTATTTCAATTTAAATAAAAAAAATTCAATGGAGGTAATGAAAATTTTTTTCTGCAGTTTTTGAGAAATATAATATGTAGTGTAGTGTGAGTGGGTTGTGCAGCTGTGGATTGTAACTGGAGGATGGTTGGGTTGAGACTTGAGACACATATTTGAGAACACACAGCTTAATTTACACACGCACAATTAAAACATACAAGATGCAACATATTTAAAGACTTAAAATAATTGATTCGTGGAAGGATACCACTTCTAAGCCGAAAATCTGAAACTCGGTTACGCGCAGGGTGCGCGTAATCTTTCTTTCTCTTGACTTTCTCTCCGTTTGAGTCTTTGGACCAACCAATGCTCGGGGATGAACTAGATATGTTTCCTGTCGGATGAGAGACTATAAACTAAACATTTCTCAGCGGGAGTGCAGGTTGTGCTGCATTTCCTCTCGGGTGAGAGTCTGTAGGCTAACTATTACGCACGATTGCGTTGAATATATTTCCTTTCGGGTGAAAGTCACGAAGGCTACTGACTATTTCTCTTGAATGCCACAGGGGGCGTTCTTTTACAGTGCGCAGGTTTTGTTTGGTTTGTCTCTCTACGGCCATTTTGTACACACTTTAGCCTAATTAGACCGAGACGTACAGTTTAACGGGGATTCTATACCATCAACTAACATCCATGCCACCGCCAAGAATCGAATTTGAAGCCTGTGGTATCAAAATCATAGCGCTAGCCAATTGGCCATCAGGCAGTTGCAGAGCGTAGGAGGAAGCACTATTACAGTAGGTATTTTAATAAAATCAAAAATATGTATCATAATATTCTGACAGAACTTTAATATTATTTGATTTGTACTGTCTGCTTCTGTAGCTTGAAACTATATAGACAGTAAAATGTCTGTCTGTATTTACT
Source organism: Caerostris extrusa (assembly GCA_021605095.1). Taxonomy (NCBI): domain Eukaryota; kingdom Metazoa; phylum Arthropoda; class Arachnida; order Araneae; family Araneidae; genus Caerostris; species Caerostris extrusa. Next base: position 40,157 of record BPLR01012161.1, read on the forward strand.
AAAATTTAAAAACTACAATACTTAAAGGTTCATGTTTCTGTCTGATTTAATTTTTTTTTTATTTGATGCGTAGCCAAAGATGATGAATAAATTGTTCTTATTTAATTTTTTATTAAATACTATTAAAGCTTTATTTTTATATTTCAATAGCATTTTCAAATTATTTAATTCAAAAATCTTCTGCAAAAGAATTAGGAATGAAATTGACGTCATAGCTCTTTACGCATTCTTTTTTATCGTAGTGATTCGTATTTTAGATTTAATATTCCTTTACTCTTTGATTTTTCCATTCATAAATAATTCTTAAACATATAAGTAAACGAGATTAAGAATTGTTTAAAAATTCTCTTGAAACTGAAATGGTAAGTTTTTGGAGTTTTGCGATGGCGTTCTATTTTTAATATTGTTTTTTGTTTACTTAAAATGTTCCAATAAACAGATTTAAATGTTATTTATTCTGAATTTTTATTTATTTAGATTCGCTTTTTATGTTACTGTACCGAAACAAATTAAATATTTGTGTGTGTTATTTGTGACGTCAATCCTTTTATACGGCTTTGATCAATTATAAATGATTACTAGAAATGCTTATTTTTATAAATTAAATGTATTCACTTACATTGGATATTTTTATTTCTTTGCAAAAATTACTTAATTTCTTTATTATTTAGAAAAAAATACTAATTTTTTGACATCATCAATTAATATGTAGCAATTTACAGGAAAAGTCAAATGAATGCTGGGATCATAGATTATATTTTCTGGACATTTTCCCACCGTTTTCTAATTTTCTTTTAATTATCTGTTTTTAAAAAGTATTTTACATGTTACGAATTACACTTAATTTGTGTGGTTTTTCTTCATAAAAGTTACTTAAAAAAATTAATATATCCTTCATCGCTAGATGTTATTTTTTCTATATCTCTAGTAAAGGATGAATTCCTCGTCGAAAAAACTACTTGTGGTTTGAGGCTGTCTATGAAAAAAGTCAATTTTGGATTTCTTGAAAAGAACGGAAGTTCTACTTCATATCAGACTTTTACTTGTTTCGCCTCGTGTGGCTTAGCATTGTCTTGTTGAAAAATGAGTTGTATCATACCTCGTATTCTGGTAATTTTTTCAATGTTTTACTCAAACACATTAATTACAGTCGATAACATTGATGCATATTCCCCGTAAACTTCCACCATAAGTTTAATTGCATTTTCGCCATGAAGTAGTGTTGTTGTTTCTGATCTCCGATAGGGTTTAGCTATTAGACCAAACCCATAAGTCGATAAACCTCTAAAAAGTCCAAGGATAGCAGTTCAAAAAAACCTCGTCCAATGTAAAATCAAGACAGTTTAAAATATGAGCAGGCAATGCTTGAGTGGTCCTACACTTGGTGAAGTCCCAAAAACTTCTGTCCTTGTTCATAGGTGAGACTCCTCAAGTGTCCACTGGCAAAACGTGATAAGCATGTTTTGTTGACTTCTGCTGCCCCCAAAAGCAGGGCGATTTCTCAAGTGCCATGTGTTGGATGAACATTCCAGAGATCTTTAATTGTCTTCCCAAACTCGGAGAAAATCTCACTATAAGTGTAAAAGTATGTCGGACTGGAAAGTCTCCGAAGAAGCAGCAACCTTTGCTCGAGAATCCGCAGTCTTGTTGCCACTAATTCCGATACGTGAAGGAATCCACTGGATGTGTACCTCGGAATTAACTGAAAATCTAGGAAGTAATTTCAGGATGGAAATGCTGTCAATAGTAATAGTTTGCGTAGTTGCTGTTGAAGTCGTTGCCCTTCTTAATCCTTTATTAATAGTACTAGCTAAATATATATAGAAAACTAAGTTATTTACCAAATAGTTTTATTGCTGCATTAAATTGTCACCAAGTGCAGATTGGTTTATTAAAGAAACATATTAGGTTTCCTATCGTATTAAATGATAAGTTTTAAGATATTATTTTGAACATGTTTTCTCTGGATATATTTGCACATTTAGCTTATTTTTTTAAAATTAAGTTTATTGAAAATTCATTGGAGTTGGAGTTTTTATATGTGATTTATTTAGTACTGGGTCATAAGTCCCAGAATTTAAAAAAAAAAAATCACGTACAAAATGTCAATGCAGAGCACTTGAAAGAAGGGGGTGTCAGCCATACAACACCCATAAGAGGTAAAGGCTGGTAGAAATGCTTCCCCAGAGGACATTCTAAGGGTAATCCCATTCGGGAAATAAAACAGGAAAAAAATCTATTCAACCAGCTCGATGCCAGCGAAGCATGTTTCAGAGTGCATTTTTTACCATACTAGTGGCGTTTGTAATAACAGACGTCCCTTTGATGGGTTTAACCGCGAACCAATTTAAGTGTCAATGTTTAAGTTAATGAGTACTTTGAAAGAATATGCCATGGATGGGCTAAATTAAAATTGACACATAATTCGAAAAATTTCACTTTGAGAAAAATATAAACATCTTCTGTTCTTATAAAAATTTTAATGTAAGAAATACATAAATGTAATATAAATGTTCATCGGTTTTATATCAAACTAACGATAAAGAATAGCAAATAATAATAATAATAATAATAATTTAGAAAAGAAAATATATATAATCCTTGATAAAAATTTCCTCAGGATGTTTGTAATTAATTTCTATACTGTACAACTTGTTTTACATACTTTTATTGTATATTTTGTATAAATATTCATGTTCTTTTTTTTTTATCTACCAATGCAATTCTAGCTATTTATCTATTATTTTTGTTTGGCTAATGATTTTAAGTTTCGCTGTTACAGCTTATGCGCTTTTAGGATTTGGAACAATTTCTTTTGTCTTTTTTTCTTGAGGGGTCTAAATGTGAGGCACTTCAGGGTTTTCGTATAACAATTCTGTTATGATTTTTTGTTATACAATTCAAATGTGTTTCTATGAAGTACAAGATAATTTATATGTAGCAAATACTGTTGTGGCTTTTTCTTCAAAATTATTGTGTTTTTAGTGCAATCCTTGTTAATTTCACTGTTGACATGTTGTGTTCTATACACACACACACACACACACACACACACACACACACACACACACACACACACACACACACACACACACACACACACACACATATATATATATATGCTTTTTATATGTAATTAACTTTAAATTGTATAACAATGCCTTTATAGTATTCACAATACGAAAACCCTAAAAAGTGCCTCACATTTAAACCTCTTAAATATGTTTAAAGGTGAGGCACTTTAGGGTTTTTGTATTGCGAATACTATAAAGGCGTTGTTATACAATTTGCGTGTAGCCAACATGGGTAGTATATGCGCTCAAAATGGTCATATAATGGGTCATATAATGGGTAGTATATTTTTAGCGCTCAAAATGGTCATATTTCTAATTGTCCTCCTTGTTAGTTATTTAACGTAGTGTTCTTTATATAAGTATATATATATAAGAATCGCACTTGGCAATATTTATTGTGTATTATGACTATTTTTCCGTCTTCATTCAAAAGAAAATCAAATGAAACAAATATATTAATAATAATAATAATAATAATAATAATATATAATAATATATAATAATAATAATAATAATAATAATATATAATAATAATAATAATAATATATAATAATAATAATAATAATATATAATAATAATAATAATAATATATAATAATAATAATAATATATAATAATAGTAATATATAATAATAATAATATATAATAAACAAAATAATTTTATACTTTCATTTGTGAATTAACTTATTTATATTTTCTAACATAACATTTGCATGTCTTATTTCTATAAGTCTGAAAGATTTGAAACATCATATAAAATTATCTCACTTACGCTTGCTAATAACGGGGGAAAACAGAAATATAACTAAGATGGTGTTGATAAAAACCCTCTGAACATAATTAGATCAATTATTAACAGATTTAATCAAGCGTCGATCTCAAGATAAAAGAAACTCGGTTAGCTCTTGTCTCTTAAGCTAACTGTATTATCTTTGAGGGAAAATATATATTTAGCTTTGGGAATTCTTGCGTCTGTGGGGAAGAAATTACGCCATGAAAAGGATTTATCTACACGTCAAGAATATCATTGCTTTTCTCTAATGAAATTTCACTTTAGAAATGAGGATATGAAAATGAATTAGCTGTCATGTTATTCTAAGGATACATTTTTCATTGTTAACAGGCTGCAGTTAGTAATTAGTAGTTTTTATAACAAAGACTAGTTATGGCTGCCTTTTTCATCTAACTAGTCTCAGTAAGTTTTTTTAAGCAATAAGAAACTTTTTTTTTAACCTTAAATAGATAAAATTAGCCATACATAAAATTGCATGCGCTATATCACTTTTTCTCGTTAAAAAAGTAAATAAAAACTACAATTAAATAAGAGAAAAAAATAATAAGATTGATAATGCACTATAAAAACACAAGTTCTACGAGTTTCTCAAACGTATATTTTATTTTATTCTCAACTCAATGTTCTTTACAATGTTCTTTACAAGAATAAAGAATAGTTTTTCTTTGCGAAATTTTAAGAATCTTTTTTTTTTTATTTGAAATCGAACGGAAAGAGAGCTTGTAGTCTCGTATTTAAATACTGTTTTTCTATTTCTCTTAGACAAAAAAAAAATCTTTACTCGCGTTTTTAACAAGAAACTTGGAATTTACATCCGTTTTTGACATGGAAACATCCATCATTACGAAGGGTAGATCATGCTAAGAATATTTCTGGAAGTGTTTTGTCATTTGCTTTTTAGATTGCGTGCTCTGAAAGCGAGCAATTTTATTGATCAAGATAGGTCGAACATCTGTCTTCTCTCTAAAATATTTGCTGTTCTGTTTTAGATGCTCTTTGGTATTAATAATACATTTACATACAAATTTCCGTGTTAGTTAATTATATTTATGCATGAATAGTTGCATTTATAGTTTTTCTACAGTTACCTTATACAATTTTGTAACCGTTTCGATTAGAACTATATATTTTTAATGTATTAGTTGATTTTAAGGGAACATTATAGAAAGTCAGAGTTTGGTTTGTCGCTCTATGGTCATTTTGTGCACACTTTGGGCTAATTAAACCGGGACCTACAGTTTAACGTTGAAAGTTGGGAGTAATTTTAGACTACAGTGAAAATTTCTTTAGCAAGGATCAAGATTCTGCTTTCTTAGACCTAAGATTATTTATTTTGTCTTAAATATGATGACTTCCATTCTTAACAATATTTATTTATTTCTGATCTCACCATAACCTTGTTGGTTTGAAAGTTAGTGGGAAGGTAGTCATATATCTCCGCAAAAATATATAGGCTTGGACACTGCTTGATTAATGCCATTTAAAGTGATCGGAGGACAATAATTTAAAAGTAAACTTCACTGATCTTGTACGTGCTATATGATTGTTTTCTTGTTTTTTCATGAATAATACAAATGTGAATTTTGTATATTTTCAACAAAAATAAAGCAAATTATTTGATTAAAAATAAATAGTATTATCGCACCACTGATTTGAATTCCAAATATTGTTGTTGTTCTATATGGCAAAATTGGAATTCAATCCATTTATCAGGCCACTCGAAAAAGGATAATGCAACGATTAATTCGAAAAATACAAAATATTAAGAACATATAAAAACATCATCATCAGAATTAAAACTTGACAATATCAAAACATTACAAAGTTACATAAGTAAAACCCTAAAAATTAAAGTTGCAAATATATAGGCGTATAGGAACCCCTATAGTAGCGTGCATATTTATTTTGTTGCAAGACTCGAGTTCAAATTTGTCATAAAAGTGCTCATTGTAATCATTGTTTTCAAAAATGAGGACACACGGTGGCGATTGTAACACTGTTATCAGGCTGCGTGGTGTAAGGTTTAAGGGTTTTCTCCATACATCATGGGTATTTGGGTACTCACCCTTAAAAAAGCCCTCCTCATACCTATAATCCGTATGGGTACTTTTCCTTTCATATATCATCCTTATGAAGGTTGAAAGGTGAAAAACTAAATGTAAAATCCCTTAGGGTACCAAAGACGTAATGAAAATCTATTGATTACAGACGCAGGTAGAATATTATGGATGGTTTAGGATTAAGGTAGGTTTGGTTTGTCGCTCTACGGTCATTTCGTGCATACTTTGCGCTAATTAGATGGAGACCTACAGTTTAACGTGGATTCTGAACCACTAAGAAGCATCCATGACGCCGCCAGGATTCGAATCTGAAGCCTGTGGTACCAAAGGACAGAGTTCTAGCCAATTGGCCATCAGGTCACAGGATTAAGGTAGGAGAGATTAGGTTACGGATGCAGACATTGAGTTGTTCAGTTTCTTTGTTATACACTGAAGTGACAAAAGTCATGGGATAGCAATATGCAAATTTTCAGATGGCAGTAGCATCGCGTAGAACAGGTATAAATGCGCAGTGCTTTCGCAGAGCTTTCATTTCTGTTCAAGTTATTCATGTGAAGAGCTTTTGACGTGATGATGACCGCACGACGGGAATTAACAGACTTTGAACGCGGAATGTTAGTTGGAGCTAGACGCATGGGTCATGACATTTCGGAAATCGTTAGGGAATTCAATATTCCCAGATCCACTGTGTAAACAAGAGTGTGCCGAGTATGAAATTTCAGGCATAACATCCCACCATGGACAGCGCAGTGGTCGACCGCCTGCACTTAACGACCCAGACCGGCGACGTCTGCAAAGAGTCGTAAATTCTAACAGACAAGCAACACTGCGTCAAATAACCGCAGAAATCAATGTGGGACATACAAGGAACTTGTCTATTAGAACTGTGCGGAGAAATTTGGTTTTCTTGGGCTATTCCAGCAGAAGACCGACTCGAGTGCCTTTACTGACAGAACGGCATCGCTTGCAGCGACTCTCGTGGGCACGTGAGCATAGCGGTTGGTCCCTAGATGAATGGAAAACCGTGGCCTGGTCCGATGAGTCACGATTTCAGTTGGTAAGAGCTGATGGTAGGGTTCGAGTGTGGCGCAGACCCCACGAAGCCATGGACCCAAACTGTCAGCAAGGCACTGTTCAAGCTGATGGTGGCTCCGTAATGGTGTGGGCTGTTTTTTCATGCCATGGACTTGGTCCTCTGGTGCGACTGGACCGAACATTGACTGGAAATGCTTATGTTCAGCTACTTGGAGATCACTTGCAGCCATTCATGGACTTCATGTACCCAAACAACGATGGGATTTTGATGGATGACAATGCGCCATGTCACCGGGCCACAACTGTTGGCGATTGGTTTGAAGAACATTCTGGACAATTCCAATGAATGATCTGGCCACCTAGATCGCCCGACATGAATCCCATCGAGCATTTATGGGACATCATTGAGAGGTCTGTTCGTGCCCAAAATCCTGCACCATCAACGCTTTCACAATTATGGACGTTTATCGAGACAGCATGGGTCAATATTCCTGCAGAAGACTTCCAACGACTTGTTGAGTCCATGTCACGTCGAGTTGCTGCACTTCGCCGGGCGAAAGGAGGGCCGACACAATATTAAGAGGTATCCCATGACTTTTGTCACTTCTGTGTAAATTGCAATTTTTACCCGATGTTGAAGTAAGGATATTATATTTATCATTTATATTTTGAAAAATAACTTTTAAACAATTGGATAAACTTGAAAGGAAGAACAACTATAGTTGCTTTGAAAAAGGATGGCTGTTTTGAGCCCTGCATCAACAATTATTCAACATAGTTGTTTTTTTTCAATACTATTCGTAAATGCGGGTAGTTTATCTCTGAAAGATCTTCCAGAAATAATACTTTTATCTATACCATTCTAAGTGATAAAGCCCACAAGCTGAAAAAGCATCCACTAATGTAAAGAATCGACAAACTTGGATCTCATCTGCATTCTCTTGTTTCGAAATTTATCAGTCATATTAAAACTGCATCTTCTTCCTTTTGAATGGGTTCATTTGCAATCTGATAAAGCTCGTTAAGCTTATTCTAGACCAGGAAGCCCAACACCATTACTGTGAAAACTGAGAAACAAAAATTAGGGCCGGATACTTTAAAAAAGTTTCTTTTAAATTTTGAGAGTTTCCTCTTATTTACATAAATCTAAATGAAACAGATAAAAATTGTTCGCTTATTAACCGATGCCACCAGTAAATTTCAACAAGAAAAAAAAAACCCCAATTTCTTTTAGAAAAATTGGCTTTAAGCTTCTGATTTTTAATTTCTGCAAACTAGTCTTTTAAAGGCTTCCATTAAGAATGAGAAGAAAAATATCTTCAGAAGAACTTATTTTTGAAAAACAAAAATTTTACTACATGATAACTTTTGATACATACAAAAGATAGGAGTTTTAATAGATTCTACTAATAAAAGAAGCAAAAGAAGAACGCTTGCTTCCATTTTTAATAACAAAAATATTTTTCCTCTGGTGGAAAACATGAAACGCTCCGCTCGCGTTTGGACAAATCGAGGGCAATTTCGGAGCTGTCTCATTCTAACCCTCCTTTGTAACTTGCTTTATTGAAAAAGGCGGGCTGCTTTCATGCCTCGCTGGATTGAAACGTTCTATGAATATTTAATTGAGAAGTGTCTTGTTTTTGGGGAGATAATGTCCTTTATTAAAAATTTATTTACTCCTGCATTATTCTTGCTGATTAGAGAGGGGGAAATAATTGTTGCTCCAGATATCTCATTTTTTTCTGATGGAAAAGGACTTTTATTTGTACGCATGCATGATTATTCTGGAACATCTAAAGCTGTAGGTTAGCGGTGTACTATCTTTAAGCATTCTTGGGTGTAGTTTCAATGGAAAAACTATGTCGAACCCCTACCACCCCAAAACATACTGATTCAACGATAACTTTTAACGGCCGGAGTATTGTGGATACTGCTTGATTTTCAAAGCAATGATGTTTTGTTTTAAATTCCCTAGATTATATTCTCTATCTATGCAAGAGACATAGTGACAGAGATAGAGACATAGATAGACATAGACACTTATAGATAAGTGTCTTTCTAATGAAAGAGAATGTAAATTCCTAGATACCAACCTTGGGAGTTTTCGTTCTAATTGTAGTGGCTTAATGGGGGTGCAATGCATCAGTTCTTCCCTGCATAAAGTTGAATCTTCATCTTAGCTCTTTTAGTGGTGAATGCTTCAGCTCAAAGTGTCTGGAAAATAAAAAAAACAGCAATGATAAGTGTTGGCAAAAGTGATAACTAATTAAAAAATTTGTAGGGTATTTGCCACGACAAATAAGTAAAATTGTCGTAGTTTTAAAATATTTATTCATTTAATTAATTGATTAATTAATTTTTTGAAATCATTGAAATGGTCTTCAAAAGTTCAAATCACTGAATTAGATATCTTAGAATATATATAAATAAAATATGTAGATTATTAATAAAAACATAATGTGCTTCATTATTGTTCTATAAATTTCTATGCAAGAATTTAAAAAATAAAGAATATATTAATTAATTAAATAACTGTATGAAGAGTACAATGCTTTAAGAAAATTAACATTTCACTTTGTATAGAACTGAAATATTTATATTTTAAGAAAAAAAATTCGAAATAATATTTAAGTGGCTGAGATAAATACTGTCTTGAGAAACACATTTTTGTCACTCTGTAAATAATTTTACTTATTTTACTGCTTGAGGAATTTTTCTATATCTTTTTAATAACTAAAAGACCGAGATTCAACCCCAAGTATCTCATTTAAGAAATTGCTTTTGTTGTTATTTGCGTTGAAAAGAGGAAAGCAATCTTATATACATACTCCCGACTCGTAACCCAGGGGAAAACTGCAGAACTAGCATGTTGATCTTCGTTGCAGTTACTACTTCCAGAAACTTCAACGACTCTAGAGGGTTATTTACTACAATGTACATAAGCGTCTCTGATCGAGTGACAGGCTGCTTAAGGGCAATTTTCGACATTTTCTCATGCAATTTTCAACATGCAAATACTGGGTAGTTACTCGTAAGAATCTTTTCGAAAAGCAATATCTGTTCACCGCCCATCAAGGGGTTATTGTATACACAAATGGGACTCAAGGCCCACCGATGTTCAAGTATTTATATATATATATATATATATATATATATATACTATATAACGAACACAACACATCAACACATAATCGTATGTTGAAAGCCATTATGTTACAATCATTTACTCTCAAATTATAGATTTCAGAATTAAATGTCTTAGACGTTTGTGTACACATTTATTCACACAAGTGCAGTAGAAACAATTGTGTCTATGTTTGCATCTACGTCAGTCACTTGCAAACTGTAGAGCGCATATTGCGATTAATCTCACATATTTATAATAATCATCAAAGCTCATATGTTAAATTTTGTTGCAAATAAAGATCTCAACGATTTCAAATAAACACTATTGAAAAGGTAATACCAAAGCCGTATTAGCAAAATTAAGATGTTATCAGATTGATTCATTGATTTAACTATTGAATCTTTAGAAATCTATTCAACAATCCTCTTGCTGTTCTTTGGTAAATGAAAGTAGCTGGCGTATTGTAGATTTAAAATAGACTGATATAATTGACAGCAATTGGTATGCCATTAAAAACTACACTACTATGCATCAAACAATCTACTGCTGACAACCTACTGTTTTGTTAAAGGAATACATTTCCATTAATAAATGCTCATAAAAAATAAGCTATAAAAGAGATCAGATATTCATAAGATTCTTACTTTGCAAAAATCCACCCAGTTACTATTTGTTTTTATTAGTATAATTTTCTGTCGATTTGGCAAAAACTTCATCTAATTTAGATGTATTATATTTCCCATTGTAATTATATTAATTTATAATGTTACTTTTCATGGTCGTTTCTTGCATGCCTTAATTTGAGTATATCTGTAACATATATATATATATATATATATATATATAAATATATTTATATCGGATGGGGTCTCTTGGCCGGTGTCTAAGGGGTAATTTAAAAACAAATGACGAAACCGGGTGTTACTTTTCTAGCCATTTTTAATTACACACTATTATTTACAATAATTAATAAATCTGGGTTGCCGCCATTTGCATTCTCTCACTGCTTCACGCAGTCATACCCTCTCTTCGACCGCCAACCTTGCTCTCTCAGGGGTCCTGTCCCCTTCTCCTCGAGTCAAAGTTCAGAGTTCGTTACTCCCACACATGGAAAAAAAACTCTCCGTCGTCACATATCGTTCAGTGACACCATTTGGTAATTGGATTAGCAGACAAACAAATCTTATATATATATATATACACTGAAGTGACAAAAGTCATGGGATAGCAATATGCAAATTTTCAGATGGCAGTAGCATCGCGTAGAACAGGTATAAATACGCAGTGCTTTCGCAGAGCTTTCATTTCTATTCAAGTTATTCATGTGAACAGGTTTTGACGTGATGATGACCGCACGACGGAATTAACAGACTTTGAACGCGGAATGTTAGTTGGAACTAGACGCAAGGGTCATGCCATTTCGGAAATCGTTAGGGAATTCAACATTCCCGGATCCACTGTGTCAAGAGTGTGCCGAGAGTATGAAATTTCAGGCATAACATCCCACCATGTACAGCGCAGTGGTCGACCGCCTGCACTTAACGTCCGAGACCGGCGACGTCTGCAAAGAGTCGTAAATTCTAACAGACAAGCAACACTGCGTCAAATAACCGCAGAAATCAATGTGGGACGTACAAGGACTTGTCTGTTAGAACTATGCGGAGAAATTTGGCTTTCTTGGGCTATTCCAGCAGAAGACCGACTCGAGTGCCTTTACTGACAGAACGGCATCGTTTGCAGCGACTCTCGTGGGCACGTGAGCATATCGGTTGGTCCTAGAGGAATGGAAAACCGTGGCCTGGTCCGATGAGTCAGGATTTCAGTTGGTAAGAGCTGATGGTAGGGTTCGAGTGTGGCGCAGACCCCACGAAGCCATGGACCCAAACTGTCAGCAAGGCACTGTTCAAGCAGGTGGTGGCTCCGTAATGGTGTGGGCTGTTTTTTCATGGCATGGACTTGGTCCTCTGGTGCGACTGGACCGAACATTGACTGGAAATGCTTATGTTCAGCTACTTGAGATCACTTGCAGCCATTCATGGACTTCATGTACCCAAACAACGATGGGATTTTTTATGGATGACAATGCGCCATGTCACCGGGCCACAACTGTTCGCGAATGGTTTGAAGAACATTCTGGACAATTCCAACGAATGATCAGGCCACCTAGATCGCCCGACATGAATCCCATCGAGCATTTATGGGACATCATCGAGAGGTCTGTTCGTGCCCAAAATCCTGCACCATCAACGCTTTTTCACAATTATGGACGTCTATCGAGACAGCATGGCTGAATATTCCTGCAGAAGACTTCCAACGACTTGTTGAGTCCATGCCACGTCGAGTTGTTGCACTTCGCCGGGCGAAAGGAGGGCCGACACGATATTAAGAGATATCCATGACTTTTGTCACTTCAGTGTATATAGAAGAACACAATACATTGACTCATAAATCAAAGGAGAACTCTCAAAGAATTAACTAAGAATCGGAGATAGAACGGTTATTTTTGAAGGAGCCAGTAGTTGGGTTAAAAATTCGATTCCTCACTTTCTTATAAAAATAATTTTAATTTTTCCAAAATTTTTGGAATTAAGGCTAAAACTAAATGTTAAAGTGGCAATTTGATTGTATCCTTCAATAATACTACCAGTAATAAAGACAGTTACAGTTTCAGCAGTATACAAATTAATTATTAAGAAACTTATTTCAATACTAAAGCTTTTAAAGCGAAAGAATATATCATAGAGCCTATTCTATTATTTAAAATAATAAGATTTAATGTATTATATTATAACATCTATGTGCTTAAATTGTACAATATTATTTTGCTTGTGTTAAGTTATTCTATAATACTTGTTCATTTGGTATTATTAATTTTTGTAGGATATTGTATTTTTGTAAACAAATTTAAAGTACAGGGGGAATTTTAAATAAGAACAAATACTACACTTTTAAATTTGCAACAAATATTTTAATATAAAAAATTGTTTCTTTAAATATATGCATTCAATGAAAGTCAATGAATTTATTTCACAAATTGTTCAAAGTATATTAGAAAAGATTATATTACTTAAATTATGGAACAAAATCAGGAGTCGTGAGTTAGGAGTCGATATAAAAACGACTTAGGAGTCGGTATAAACACATCGGAAGACACCCTACTCCCTGCTAGAAACACGGCAATTTTGCACAACAGAAGCCCCTGCTCCTATTGTTTAACAAAACCATCATAGAATTCGCAATACAAAAACCCTGAAGTCGCTTACATTATACAAATACATATATCAATGTATTGAACGGCAAGAAGTTCATTGTTAGATATCACTAGATATATATATGTTGTCAACATTAATAGATTTTTCAAGGTCCAGATTTTTTATTAATCAATTTGCTAAAATAAATAAATAAAAATAGTATCATAAAAAGTTAAACACAAAAATGTTTTGAATTTGTAAGTCCAGAATGAAAGATGTGCAGAATAATGTATCAGAATATACTGAAAATATCTTTTGATTTTTGAAAGGAGGAAAACATCTAAACAATTAATTCTGCTTTAAAAATTAAGTACATTGACAATCGAAAATTATTCTCTGATAATTATTAGCAAAATGATAGATACACGAATTAAACATGATAAAAAAAATGAATAATTCTTACCTTTCTCTTGAAAATAATTTTAAGAAAACAATCATAGATTGATAATCTTTATGCAATTAGTAAGTGATATCCATCAATATTAATAGATTCTTGAAAGTTCAGACTTTTCAATAATCAATTTGCTAAAAAAAATAAAAATGGTATCATAGAAAGTTAAATTCCTCTACAATTTAACCTGAAATTAAAACTTTATCACGCACAAAAATCGAGTAATTATTAAGTAAATTCCTCACAAGATAAATAATTAAATAAGTTTTTTTTTCCCTAAATTTTTTTAAGCAGAAAAAAAAATTCTCATTTGGCTTTTTTTCACGGAAGACAACAACACAGTAAAAGAGGGTTTAAACTGTAGAAAAATCTAATAGAAGTATAAAAACACCTCTGGTGTGATTAAAAATAAAATTTCAAAGCTTTTTGCTTCCAAATGGAGCTGTTACAACAGAGAGAGAAAAAAATGTGTGATAAGCAAATTCTAAAAATAAAAGAAACATTTCCTTATCTTAAAAATTAGTTGCATGAAAAAATTCCAGAAGAACAGTAAAAAAAAAAACCAACTTTGAAATCAATATTATAATCTTTCATTACACATTATGGAGTATTTTCAGGGTTCATTTAACAAGTTGTTTAGTTGGGCTTTTTGATCCTCTCAATTAAAAGAACTAAAAATATTTCAAGATTTTAATTAACCTAATAGCAAATATGTTCTATTGCTTCACCGTGATGGGATAATAACGTAAATTTAATAATTAATTTTCTGCTGAATATTAAGGAAAATCTTTTTGTCGAGAAATAAGTTTGAGAATGTTTTTACTAACAGTATTTTGATAATTTATACATTTTGTTGTACATTTGGGGCTCTTGTGTTCCATTTATGTAATCCACAACAGCTCACAACACGTGTGAAAGCATTCAGAAGAAACTACTCTTAATTTGCGTGTTGTAAAGGAGAAAACTCGAAATGCTTCTTCCCTGGTTGAGAGTCGTTATTTAAGTTCTCGCAAAAAGTCTTTTCTGATTGGGTCATGTGTCTGACTTTGCTATTTTGTGTTGCAATAAAATTTCAATCAAATTTAGAAAGCACTAAGCTACCTTTTTTATGAGCATGTATTGCATTTCATTTACTTTGTGAAAACAGCCATTTTTTGAGCATGTATTTACATGTTATTTACTTAATGCAAACGTCCATTTTTTAACATGCATTACATTTAGTTCCCTTAGTATAAGCGGCAATTTTTTTGAGCATGTATTACATTTTAATTACTCAGTGTAAGTGATCATTTTTTGAGCATGCTTTACATTTCATTTATTTAGTTTAAGCGATCCTTTTTGAGCATGTATTTCATTTTATTTTTCTTAATGTTAAAAATATCTTTGAGTGTGACCTTCGAACCTTTAATAAGAGGCGGTTTTAAATCAACACATTTCGATATTGATTCTAAACATTATTTCAAATTAATTTTGAAATTATTATTTTAATACAAAAGGAGTTTCGAAAGCTACGTTTCACAAATATTCCTAGATATTTGATAGATAATGACTTAAACTGTTTATAAGTTTATAAAGCGTTTGTAAGAGAGTCTTATTTATTGATTAATTAATTATTTCATAATCATGGGTAAAAGGACATATTTCTTCAAAATAACAAATGAGAAATGGCTTTTATATGTATCCGGTCGAATTCGATAAGTTATTTGTAGAGGGAAATACGTTTAAACTGCAAAAAAAAAAAAACATGAAATATCTGGAACTTTTATTCATTATGTATGATTAACAGATAAATAAACTTTTTGAAATTAAAAGAGAAACTTGACGAAAATTATTTTTGAAACATTTGCATAAAGATAAAATTTAATTTTCGATATTATGAAGTGAATTACGTAATTGAAAATTGAAAAATAATTATCATTAAAATAATGATGGCAGAAACGATGCTCGTTATAGTATTTGCATTTCGAAACAACTCCTCACTTGCAGCAATTACTTTTAAAAGAAATGAAATGATGTTTACATTAAAAAAATTTCACTGTATATAATGTTGATTTTGCAGCTTTCAATGGAAAAAATTATAACCCATATGTACGTTTCATTTTTAAATAAATAATTAAATTTTGATGTGCAAATAAGACAAAAAAAAACCCTTACGAAATGTAAATTAGATCTTTTTTGTATATTTAATGTATGTCAACAACAAATCTCATCCATGAATTTCAAAAAAAAAAAAAAAAAACCTTGTAAAAATTCATGCGACAAGTTAAAGCTTTACTATTTTATGGTATTTAACACAAAATTATAAATAAATTCTTCTTCGTCTTTTTCAATGGCGCAACAGCCCGATGGTGTGCCAAGGCCGTTTCAAGGCCGATGTTTTCTTTTATGGGGTAGGGTTGTCAGCCCTACGCCCAACGCTCTACAGTCATATTAGGCCGGGACCTACTGTTTAAAGTGGTTTCCGAACCACAACAAACATCCACGGCTCCACCCGCACTCGAGCCGGAAACCTGTGACACCTAGCTCCAGAGCACTAGTCCCTCTACCATCAACATTATTTATATTATATTATAGTCGCCGTATTGATTGTTTTTTTATAAATAAATGTATCTTCTGAATAAGATAATCAGTTCATGAGAAATTTCGGATGCTGATTTTTACAAGCATATACATTATATCTAGCGAATAAACTCATATTGTGTGTTTTCCTTAGATTTTAACATCAAATGAAAAAAAAAAAAAAATCTCTACTTTTTTTCAGTGTTTCCCTCTTATCAAAAATTCTATTTTTTCATTTTACTTGATTAAATAAACAAGAAAAACAGTTTAGAATTTTTCCTAAAAAATTAAGCAAATTTATTCTTCTTACCTCAGGGAATTTATTTAAGAAGTCAACCTTTTTTTTCTCTTAGCATATTATTTAAAATAAAAATTCTTCAAAATTTTATAATGAAAAGGAAAAAAAAGATTTTTTTTTTTTGCAATTTATTTTACTTTGAAAAAGTTAAAATATCACATTAAAGGAATAAAAAATAAATCATTAATGATTAATGATTTTTAAAAATAAACTTACTCACATGTTCTTATTAAAAATACAACAATAGGTTATACTTGCAAATATTAATTCTAATATCATGATAAAAATTAAATTAATTTATAAAAATTTAATTTTTTTATCCTTTAAAGTAATGCTCAGATCTTAATAAAACCATAAAATGAACAATTTGTTCAAAGTTCTTAAAATCTATCGATATATAATTAATTTTTGTAAGAATTTTTTAATATTAATTAATTGAAATTAACTAAATCTTAATTTGTTTTTCTGCTTTGTGTAAAAATACTAAAGTGCATCAATTATTTCTAAGCACATTTAATTATCAACATAGAACAAAAAGAATTTCATTGAAAATTTTTAATTTCACAATATAACTAAGTAACATAATATCTAATAATATTAAATTTTCTAATTTCACAATATAATTAAATAATATAGTAACTAACAATAATAAAATTTCTAATTTCACAATATAACTAAATAATATAATAACTAACAATAATAAAATTTCTAATTTCACAATATAACTAAATAATATAATAACTAAAAATAATAAAATTTCGAATTTTAAAATATAATAACAACTAATAATAATAAAATTTCTAAATTCACAATAAAACTAAATAATATAATAAGAAAATAATAAAATTTCACGAATTACAAAATTATTTTAATATGATATAAAAAATTTCTAAATTCAAAATAAGACCTTGCTAATTTCTATTCAATGAATTCTTTTTAAGAAAAATATTAAGAGACAAAAAAGTCATATTTCCTTGCAGAACAATTTTGTATAAAAAAAATATTCGTAGTAATTTTGTATAAAAAGTAATTTCCGTACAAATATTGTATACAAAAAATAATTTCCGTAACAATTTTGTATAAAAATAAACTTTTTTACCAATAGTTGCTGATGCTGTTACTATGAAAAAAATCTAATCACTCTCATACGTTAAATTATACAAACATAAAATAAAGCCCTATAAGGTTTTACTTTCAATAAAAATATTTTGATTATACATGATACTTTACAAAATTTGTTTACTGTGTTTGTAAGCTAATTTAAAATTGTAGTACCAGTTTTCAACTTTGAAAATAGCTGCATGTGTACATGAAAATACAATCTTATCTTAGACATAAAAAAGCATAATGCTATTTTCTTATCTTATTCAATAAGAAAATATAAAGTTAATGGTTAAGGGTTCGATTAAATGGGAAAGCATCATTGAACTCATAAAACTGAAGAAACAGAAAGTTCTTTACCTCCTATCTGTGCAGCAAAGCCATTAAGAACGCGATTGTGCATCCTTTGACTACTGGAGATAAGCTGGTATATAAGCTGCATTCTTAGAGGTTGAACTTCATTGAACTTTTAGTTTTCGAACAGAAAATTGATCTCGGGTAAAATGTAAGATCGATCTCCCATGTAAAAGTATAAAAGAAAGTTATTTAATACTGTGCCTTGTTTTACTTAATGTTTTTACAAAAATTACAGAAAATGGAATGAAAGTTAACAAGCCGGAGTATTTGTAAAGAAAGTTTTACATAAGCTTTTAAATTATTGATGCTTTTTTTTTTTTTTTTACAATATACAGAAAAGTCCTTTATATATAACAATATATATTGTTTATTGTTTCTTATCCAACTTGCCAAGTCAATGAACTCGTGCGTTCTCATGGAAGGAGTTAATGATGGGCAGCTTCTGCTGTGATGAAGCACCCATATGTAGAAGTCTTACTTGGTATCGTGTCGCTGAAGAAGGAGGGTAATACCTGCCGGGAGAACTTTTAAAAGGAACTACCCCGCATTTATGTATCGTATGGGAGAAAACCTGGAAACCTCCCACCAGGTAGTCCGATTAACGAGGCAAGATGCTGAACATCACAAACGCTATCGAGACTCTTCGTGTTTTGAAACAGTGTCTACAAAAATGCCGACAGCGGATTGAACCTCCGCCTAATGGTCATCAAGGGCCCACGTTGACACGAGTCGTTCATTCTTATATGTGCAGTATTTGAGTGGTTTGGTATGTTATTAACAGAAGTGTTTATAATAGAATATACGATAGGCTGTTGCACGACTAGAGAAATTACACCTTTTTTGTTCTTAGTAATAATGTATCTGTTTAAATATTAAATCTTTTTAAATCTTTTTAAATCAAAAAAATAAATTGGTAAGCATAATAATAACGAAGTGCTAACAAACTTTATTTATGGGGCCCCGTGACGCTGATTTTTTACGGTTTAGGATTATCAGCCCTATGCTGAAAGCTGTACATTCATATTAGAAAGGAACCGACGGTTTAAAGTGGATTCTAATCTCACTAGAAACATCACACAATCACTAGAAACATCTATGGCACCTCTGGGACTCGAATCCGAAATCTATGGCACTGAGAGCTAGAACTGAATTTATATGGACACATATTTTCCTAGTTGGAACGAATATTATTTATATAATAAATAAAGCTTAAGCTCTTGAAATAAAACATTTTATACCTTAAGTTTCCTCTACTAAAGAATCATATAAATCATTGGAAAGATCGCAAAAGTTCTCCAATTAAGATCCGATATTTCAATGTTCAGTCAGATGTGACGTTATTGTGTAATTTCAGGAGAAAAACTATCGAATTTTATCTTTAGGAAAGATTGCATAATATATAATTATTTCATGCATGCAATAAAATCTTAAATGGATTTGCTTCATGTAATACTTTGGTGTATTTATTTGTATTACTTATTTAAAATTCAAGCCATGTATTGCTAAAAAATAATCAGTTTTATTACTATAAGTTTTACATCGTCTTCTCCAGTGTAAAATATGGATTATACATGTAGATTATTTACAACATTATTATATATTTATTTATGCATTTTATCATAAACTCGATAAATATATTGACTGAATTAAAAATTTTTAATAACAATAATTTTTTTCACATGTATTTTTTGAAAATTACAGAACAATCTGGATAAATAAATTTGTCTATCCTTTGTATATAATAAAATTACAGTTCTTTTATGTAAAAATTATTTCTTCTCATATTGAGATATTGGGAATGGAAACTGCGAAAATTAGTTTAGAGAAAAGTAATGTTTAATATATTTAGATTAGATGATAATAAAAGACACGAAATAATTCATGTAGTAGAAATTTTTGTGCACTCATTCAGATATTCAGTATCTTCTCTTTTGAGTGATAACGTGATTATCAAATAATTTCGTGATTTGCCCAACAAAAGTTTTATGGAAAGCATTTTATGTACATATTTTGTGCTTGAAAATAAATAAAATAATTTTTCTATTATTTCTGAATTGTACTGTAAATATGTTTTATTAGTTATAGCTAGTATTATTTAGTTAGCATATGATTAAGAAAGTAAATTTTAATTTCAAATTAAAAGTGATATTTTAAAAATAATGTCATTTGGGAGAGGGATTTTGTTTCTCTTCAATAAAGACAAATATCAAAATATAAAAGAATACTTCCTATTGTTATTAAATATTCAAACTAACGTTTTTATGTATATTAAAGGAATTTTATTAGAAACAAAAATGTTTGAATTAAATGTGAAATGAAAATTACAATGGATTTTTAAGGAAATTTATTTCATTGTTTTTGTAATTATATTTTTAATTTTTTTTTTTTCCAGTAAATAATTTAGAGTCATTATAATTATTATAATCATTCATATCATTATATGTCATTAAAATTATCGTCATTATTATAATAATAATCATTTATAATTATTCAGTAATAATAATTTTTTTCTTTCAGTAAATAATTAAATTTTTTTTTTTCTTCTCAGCAAATAATTTAGAGAATGCTTTTTGTAGATGTTTAAAAGAAAAAATAATTAATTAAATATCAGGAACATGATGAGATAATTTATTTTTCTGATATATATTTATTTATATTTTTGATATGTATTTATTTATATAGTTGGATAAAAGTAATTAATAAGAAAAGTGCATATTTTATAATTTGAATTGAATGTGGAAGGAAAGATGCAATGAAGTTTGAATTTATGACTTAATAATTAATTTTTGGACTACTAAATTTTATGATTTTGAATTTATGACTTTATGACTATTCATGGCTAATTTTTGGACTACTAAATTTTATGATTTTGGATATATGACTTTATGTTTATTTATGACTAATTTTTAGACTACTAAATTTTATGATTTTGAATTTACGACTTTATGACTATCTATGACTAATTTTGTGACTACTAAATTTTATGATTTTGAATTTGACTATTTATGACTTAATAACTAATTTTTGGACTATTAAACTTTATGATTTTGGATATATGACTTTATGTTTATTTATGGCTAAATTTTGGACTACTAAATTTTATGATTTTGAATTTATGACTTTATGACTATTTATGACTAATTTTTTTGACTTCTAAATTTTAATGATTTTAATTTTATTTACTTAATTTTATGACTACATAATTTCGAATAGTTTACAAAATTCTTTCAATAGATTTCATAATAATGTTTTTTAAATTTCATTCACTTAATGTAACTTCTCTTTATTATAGTGGAATAGTATAGTAATATTTTTAATAGTTATATAGTATAGTATCTTCCTAGAATCTAAGGAATACTTAAATTTTTTTGTAAAAAAATGTTTCCTGCTAATTGTTCCACCTGCTGCTAATTTTTTTCTTGCTATATTTTTCTGCTAAAACATAATGTATATTTTTACAGTACGGTCGTCAACCCAGCTACTACCTTGACGGACAAAATGAAAGCACTCTTCAACAGCTTCGCGACGGATCCACACTAAATGGAATAAGGAAAATAAAACCCAGATATTATGTTTCCGCTGGACACCATCTAACAAATAACAACAGTAAGTCATTTTTTATCCTGTACTACAAATCACTGAATTCTTTTATACAACTGAGAGAATTTTACATAATACTTGTATTCGCTTTTCCTTAGCCCAGGATTCACGGATAAATAAATGTCCTTCGTTGCTTTCCTTGTCCCCAGACTCTTGTCCGTGAATTTTATTTAAAAAATCACGTGATAGACAACTGTAAGAAAAACTGTTGGTTTGGTGTAGGATTTTAACATAGAACATAAACCGACGCTAGTTTATTTCGAAAGTAGACATTTAAATATTAGACAAATATTTTATTACGTGTTCTAATATATAACAAGTTAAGAGGTTAAAGCATTTGTCAATATCACGCTAGAATGGATTCAGTGCCCTCTCTACGTAATTTTTTAATGTATTTCTTATCTTAATACAAAAGCTCAACGCTGATGGTTGTCAAAATCAAAATCTATTGTATCAAAATTCCCTCTGTATTTTAAGGAACTGCCATAAACATGCCCCGTTTACAAATTACACCCTATAAAGAGGTTGTGAATATTGTTAGATAACGCATTAAATTACTCAAAAATTACAAACCTATTTGGATCAATTTATATGTGTGAACAAACATTTTAGGGTATGAATATTAAAGAATAGATAAATATAAGATGGTCATAAAATAACCATCCATGTTTTGAAGCATTTGAAGATAAAACTAAGGAAAAGAATGAAGGCAAATTTCATATACAGACGGTAAAGGCATGGGGAAATTAATACCAGAAAAAAATTAGCACCAAAAGGCAACGTTAGAAGATATTTCAGCGTTGTTGTCACGTATTCACTCGGACTTTTTGCACAATTTAGGTAGTCACCCCATGTGACTTTTTGCTGTGTAGGTATCTTAAGACAGTTCTGGATGTTAGTGGGGTTACAAATCTATGTTCCTTAAAACAGAACATAAGAGGGACCGTGGAAAATATCCCAAATGACATTTTACACACTGCAGTAGATAACGTCATACACAGGATGCAATATCTTGTACACAAAAAGGACAGGGCATCGAAAATGCTGCCTGGGGTCCAGGAGACCCTAATGTTCAGTAATAAAAGAGAGTTTTTTGTGAAACTCATGCTGTTTATGACTGATTTCTTCATGTGTTTTTTTTTCACTCGAATATTAATGGAGTTTTGTGTAATCCCTTTTAGTGACTTCATTGTAATTATTGACCCATTTACGGATCCATTTTTGCTAAAATCTCTCCTATCGATGACTACTGGCATCGATATATATATATATATAAAGTTAAATTTAAATCTTTTTTTCCATGCGGCCTGCTGGTTTTAGAATTTTTTGCCTCCGATTCTTAGCATATCAGACTTTTTATAGTTGATTTAAAATTTAGTGTAAAAATAATTTAATTTAATAAATTAAAATCGTGTAATCAAATACAGCTGTTGTTAAAATATTTTAAAAAGTTAAGTCATGAATTTGATTGATTAGCGCAAAATATTTAGAATTTTCTAAATAAAAAAATTATATGTAGAAAAAAACACATCTATATCACAGCATGTGGATTAATATTAGATAAAAGAAGTGATACGAGAAGATAAAAATAATGATAAAAATAAATTAGGGCTTAGTTAACTGATTAATTATTTTACATCCTTTTTTGTTTATTTTTAGTAGTTGAACAGCATCCTTATTTTTTGTTTTAACTACATGGTACATAATCTGTTTTCTATAGATGTTACAGCTTGCATGCAGAAGAAATATGATTTTTAAATTATGTTTTTTTAAATATTTTTTTAAATCTTCATCGCTATGATTGTGGAACAGGATTAGTTTTAAATGTTTTGTTTTTAGATTACATTGCATTGTATGTTTTCTTTCGAAGCATTTTCTTTGAAATTCAAACACAAAACGTTTATTAAAAGTCAATTCAAAACAGAGATTGCAAAAATATATACAGAAGCTAGTTTATTACGGAAGTAGACATTTAAATATTATACAAATATTTTATTAGGTGTTCGAATATATAACAAATGTAACAATATATAACAATCAAATCAAAGTCAACAATCATGTATGTAAAATATATGATTTTTGACATTGATTTGATTTCCTTCTGTTGTAAAAAGTTTTTAATGAATAATATAGTATTAAATATTGTTTCAGTATTTTACTTAAAATTTTTAGATTCATATAGATTTTTTTTAGTGAGATTTTGCTAAGATGTTCCCATTTTTCTGCTGATAAAAGAAAATATATTATATTCCAACGGTAAAAAGCTCTTTGAAAAAAAAATGAATATAATTTTCGTTTCTCAAATCCCAAAATCCAATTTCAAACGTTGTTCACTTTTTACTGGGCAAATGTTTGCGCAGATATTGAAATACATCAAATATACCAAAGTATTATATCCTAAGGCACAGAGTAAACAGACAATCCAGACAGCATCTAACTGAAAATAGAAAAAAGATTGCAAAAAAAGAAAAAGAAAACTGAAATAAAAAGGTTTGTCAATCAGTCCTTTTATCCTTCTAAGGAAGATACGATCAGATCTTTCTGGACTCCCACGCAAACTATTCTATCGAGAAGAAAAACCTAAAAATCCTTCTCTCGAACTTGTCTGTCAAAAAGAGAATTTCTGTAAATCGTTCTTTTTCTTTTTTTAAAGATACGTTCGTAAAAGGAAATTGCTAACAAAAAAAAAAAATTATTTATTTAAATGCTTCGCAAATGAATAAAAATACATATGAAGAAAAATACATATGAAGAAAGATCTTCATTGCATTCAATATCTTTGTGAATGAATAATATTTGCTAAAAAAAAAATGGAACTCATTTTAAATTCAGGGGGACTTGTTTTCTTTTCCATTTAATTCAACGCTTTAAAAAAGGTTCCTTAATGATGAATGAATGAGATTTTAATTGTGTATAACAGAAGATTATGTAGAATAAAACAGAAAATAGATATGGATGTCAATCAAGCAAATTAAAAGCTGGTCAACCTCAAACTACCCCCTAAAAAACAATGGAACTCATTTTAAATTCAGAGGGACTTGCTTTCCTTTCCATTTAATTCAACGGTTTAAAACAATTCCTTAATGATGAATGAGTGAGAATTTAACTGTGTATAACAGAAAATTATGTAAAATAAAACAGAAAATAAATATTGATGACAATCAAGCAAATTATAAGCTGGTCAGTCTCGAGTTACCCTTTATACAAGGTGAGTTAAAATTTCACCGACAAACTTTTTAGCTTAAAAGGAAACAGTTATAAAAATGAAGGGGAACAAGTACTTAAACACGAACACAAGAAATAAAATCAACTTACACCCTGTTTATTTTAAGATTGGGCATTAACAGATATTTTTACAACAGTTAAAAAAGCAACCACTGACAAAAGTACTCATTAGCCTCAATGGAAAGATTCATCAACATAAGTAACTAGAATTTCGTACCCAAGAACTTTATATATCTTCAAAATGAGAAACTGAGATTAATAAATTCAGAGACCATGTTGACCAATTGATTAGTCCATGTCAAGTAATCTATCACGCCGCTGAAACTGTAGCAGGGTAATTTATTACATTAAGGCAAAAGTGGTGGAACTCCAGCATATTGGAATCATAATTGCCACCTTTGAAAATATGGAGCCACTTTTCTTCCTCATTTCTAATTTTGAAATTTCTTATCACTGAGTATTTAGTTGTCTTCCGTTTTTTAATGTTTTTCGATTCATAAAGATATTGCTCCTTTTTTTAAAATTTATAATACGTGTTTTTCATTTACTATGTGTGTTTGTGCCAACATGTATCACGTGTGTTCAGATATTGTTGTAATAAAAGGATTTACTCTATTATTTCCCGATTCATGGCTCAGTGGTAACGTCGGTCGCTGGTGAGCATTAGGTCTGAGTTTCAATCCGCTGGCAGGATTTGTTGTAAACACTGCTTCAAAAAAAAGAGGAGACTGGACGGCGTTTGTAATGTTCATCATCTTGCCACGCAAGTAGAATACCTGATGGGAGTTATTCGGGTTTTCTTTCTTATTTTTTGTCATATGATCGCAATTCTTCCGATTTTACCTTTATTCTTTGGAAACCAATGTATTTTTTACCTTGACCAACGTGATTAAAAAAGAATATTATTGAAAACTGAAAAAGCATCAAAAAGGAAAATCCACGAAAATAGGCTCACATAATTACATTAAAGCCAAAATTCCACAATTTGACAAGAAAGAAAGCCTAAAATTATACTTTACAAACCAAACATTCGTTTCGTGGTATTTTAATATAAACATGAGCTTAGTTTTAATCTAGAAACATAAAATTAAAAAAAAAAAAAAAAAATGATAGGTAGAAATCTAGAAAAATTTCTTTCATTCACGAGAGTGCCAACAATTGCTAACCAATAACATAAAACATCAGTATTATTTCTAAATAAAGAATACATTAAAATTTTTTTATCTAAACTAAAATATAATTAAAAATTACAACAAATAGAATTCGTATGTTTTTAATTTAATATTTATTCTATTATTCTATAATTAATTCTTGTATTCTATTCTAATGTTTATCAAAAATTGACAACATAAATATAACAACACATAATTACATTGTTTTTCATTTTTATTAAATTAAATAGTATGAAATTCACAATTCAACATAATAAATAAATAAAATAAAATAAAATAAACTATAAAATACTAAGGTTTTCATTTAATAAAAATAACTGATAAGATATTTTTTTCGTGATTTTCTGTTACGAATCAGATCAAAAAGATAATAAACTCAGAGGTAAAAATATTTTAAGTCTAGTTTTAAGTTTTTAGAAATGCACAGAAATACACAAATAAGAAAGATAATAATGAAAAGATAGAGAACAATATGTTACTTCAGTTATTTCATATTAATATTTATATTCTGCATATTTACTTGTGAGAAATGCTAAGTTTAGTATCTATTAGGTTCAGTGAAAATAAAGGTAATAAGGACACAGAGCTTGGGTTAAAGCCTTTGGGTTTAGAGCTTTGGTTAACATCATAGGACGTCTGAAATACTAATACATTTTATTTCTAAATTTTTAATTTTATTCAGAGGTTTAAATATTGTGTAATTCTGTGAAAACATAAAATCACATGAATACATAAACTTTCTTTTTTTTTTATGTTAATTTAATATCAAATTATTTATTTCTCTTGGATATCTAAAAGATTTCTGCGAAAGATCTTTATTAATATATTACTTTATTCATTTATAAAAACTATAAAATAATAATATAAAACAAACCACATCGACTACAAGTTCTCGGTGCTCTTTTCTTTTTTCATGGTTATTTAATATAAATTTCTTTCTTTCTCTTAGACATCTAAAAGATTTTTGAGGAAGATCTTTATTAATTTTTACTTTATTCATTTATAAAAACTATAAAATACCAGTAAAGAGTTAAATTATTTTTTGTGAAAAACGTGAAATGAAGTAGCAACTTCTCAAAGATAATATTGCTAATTTATAGTGGAATACCAAATCAACATAATTTTCATTTCTCAACACCTCTTCCACTTCCTCTTCCAAGCTCACAGAGCTTTGGTTAAGAAGCTTTGGGTTTAGAGCTTTGGTTAACACCATAGGATGTCTGAAAAACTAAAAATGCTTAGATTTTTAATTTTATTCAAAGGATTTTTTAAATTATTTTACATTGTGTAATTCTGCGTAAACATAAAATTACATGAATACATAATTTATATTATGTATTTTTATCAACTACAATTCTCGATACTTTCTTGTTTTTCATATGAATTTACAGCAATTTATTTTTTTTTTCTTAGATATCTAAAAGATATCTGCGGAAGATCCTTAATAATATGTTACTTTATTTATTTATAAAAACCATAAAATAACAATAAAATTATAAAATAACAATATAAAACAAATACATAACATAAAACAAACCGCATCAACTACAAGTTCTCGATACTTTCTTCTTTTTATGTTAATTTAATATTCATTCTTTCTTTCCATTATATATCTAAAAGATTTCTGCTGAAGATCCTTAATATTATTTTACTTTATTAATTTATAAAAAGTATAAAATACCAATAAAATTATAAAATAACAATATAAAACAAATACATAATATAAAACAAACCACATCAACTACAAATTCTCGATACTTTCTTTTTTTTTTTCATGTTAATTTAATATCAATTTCTTTCTTTCTCTTAGATATCTAAAAGATTTTTGAGGAAGATCTTTATTAATATTTTACTTTATTCATTTATAAAAACTATAAAATACAAATAAAATTATAAAATACCTATAAAGGGTTAAATTATTCAGTGAAATCATGAAATGAAGTAGCAACTTCTCAAAGATAATAGTGCTAATTTATAGTGGAATACCAAATCAACATAATTGTCATTTCTCCACACCTCTTCCACCGGGATATCGGAAGAGTAGTTTGTTAGCCCCGAGAACTACAAAATTGCTGAGGAAGACCCTTAATGAGAAATGTAATTAGCTTAAATGTGCTTCATTTCATTCTACCTTCGTAAGGTTTCCCTACAAGCTTGTAAATGGAAACTAATCTGTCTTATTGTTAACTGCTGTATTTCCGTTAATGCAGCTGCTAAAGGGATACAATGATGCGTTAATGAAGGATTTCCGTAAGAAAATTTCGTTCTAATCGAATGCCTAGTCAACCAATTACGAACATATTACATTTTCAGCGTTTTTAAATCAATAATAACTGGAAATTGGAAGAGTTCTAGAAATTGTCAGAATATTGTGTCGAATATTTTCGTTCTTCACACTAATTTTTCAATTGTTTGTAGTAGTTTTTAAATATTAATGAATAGAATTAGTTTCCAAAACTTAAGGGAAAAATCAGAAAATTATGATTATCAAATATCTATTCATTGGAATTTATTGAAATTTGGCAAAATTGTTCGCCGCGGAGTTTTGCAAAAAAATGCATAAAACAAAAACAATAGACTCATTTTCTGTCTTAAAAAAGATGCGTAAAGTGTAGGATAAAAAAAACAAAACAACAAACAAATATAGTATCGGAGTTCAATATATTATCAGTTTTATTACATAATGTGATAACCTCTAACAGTTATACATAACACACATGTTCCACGTACAAAGTACAATAATACGATTTCTTGAGTATCCAAACCATACACACCGAAGTAAGAAATGAACAGATGTGAATGCCATCAATAGTAAAATTAGGAACGGAAACTTCGTCACAAAAATTGTAAGAAATGGTCTTCATAAAAAGCAAGCGTATCATAAAAAATACGCTCACAAGTAACGGACCAAGTTGAATGAAATAACTCCTTTTAGTGACCCCCAATTTAGCACCAACTCAGTTATTTGGTGACATGCATACTCTGTGATAGAATACTCTTACACTGTTGTAAAATCCCCTAAGTTTAAATTTGTGCACACATTTCGCTTATGGGTTTGGGGCTCAAACCCGGGAGCTCTTCTTGGGTGCACGCCTGCTGTCTACATACATACACATGATCCACCAAATTTGTATCTTTCATTGATATGTTTGGGATAATAGTGGGTTCTCTACTTCCACCAGACATACAGTATTCTTGAGTCACTTTGCAAACAAAATCCAGTCTCATCACTAGAAAGTAACTAATGTTCATTGACTCGCATTCAATTGCCATTTATACGTTCCTGTTTCAACATATCATTGCGGTAATATGATGTGAGAACCACGTAATGTTGGACGTCTTACAGACAAACATTCCTTTGTGATGCCTTCTGCACATAAGTGATTTTAATATCAACCCTTCACTAGCTGCTACAAGACAAGACACGAGGTAAGTTTCTGTTGCGATTCTGTGACTCCTGGTAATTAGTTGCAAACAGCGGTCATCTGGGGCTCTGTTAGCTCTAGATCTTTCTTGGCTGTACGTTATATAAGATTATTTTGTTCTTAAAAAAGCATTACAGGGCGATTCACATTCAAACATCTGCGCTACATAGATGTGACTCTGCCCCGCTTCTATTAGTGCAATGACTGGCCTTCTTAATTCTTCAGATAAATTAGACCTAGTTCTAATGTCTAAAACCTCTTTGTCTCGAAAATTCACTTCGCAGTTTCTACTTGCAAATGCAGCAAACGGATTTATAGATTGTTTTGGCCACGTGATCAATACCATTAAACCATAGTACCTCCACTTATTTGTATATTTGTACATTTATTTGGAGCACCTCACACTGCATTACTTTATGTACACTGCGGGCTTTTTATGAAAATGTACTTCTTTTTTGACGATTTTTCTGATTTTTCTTAAATTTTTTTGAAACTAGTGTAGTTTAGCCTGTCCCATATATGAATAATAAGCAGTGCCATCGATAAGGTATTGTTTTCCAGCACTAAAAAAGACTTAAAAATTTTAACCTTAAATGTTTCAACATTTCTTTTCGAGAACTACATTGTGCAGTAGAATGAATGAGAAAAAAATTATTTTTCAAAAAATTCCGAAAGTAATTACTATTATAGTCATAGCCAATGCTTGTCTGAAACTACAAATTTTTAAATTGATCTATACATTCTGATTAATGGAAAAATTTAAGAAAATAGACAACTATAACTTAAATATATTAAAATATATTACGTTTTTCTGTTTTTGATGTGTTACGAATATAATCTTTTACAGAAAAGCCAATCAAAATAAAATATCTTTTAAAACATTTTCCCCATAGATTATAATGTGCGACGTTTACTTACATAAATTAGCTCCTGCAATGACAAAAGATTTAATTTTTAAGTTAAATATGTTTGAATTATCAGTAAAGCTTTCTTTTTTTGACTAAGTAAGTACTCCTTTATTTCTAACTTTTGTTCAAACATTTTAATCAGCTTACTTATTGTGCGCCATTTTGAAGTTTGTTATTGCTTAAATATCTAATTAATAATTTTTACTTTGATGAATGTATTATAAATAAGAATTTATTCATGAATAATTATTTAAGGCTCATTCATTTATAAATTGTACATAAGTGTTTAATTATAATAAAGTTTTAAAAAACTTAACATTCAATAATATAATTACCAAGGTTTAAGAGGTGATAATGGCAGTTCCTGCAGATTTTTAAAAATTCAATTTCATTTCTGAACTAAATCCCCATCATTATATGATGTGGATTGATTTATTTATTGTAAATATATTAGAGGAAATTCTTTTTTTTCCAAAAAACTAACTCAACGAAAGAAAGAAATAAAAAAATATATGAAACTTTTGCCATGTTCCATGATTAAACAGTTAGATAAATCTCAATAAAATTATATATTTTCAAAATTAAAATTTTATATCAGAATGACCATAAATGATTGTATAATTCGACTGTATAAACATGTATGATAACATAATAATTGTAAAAATGTATAATTTGAATTACTGTATTTGCCCATGCATAAATCATATTAAATTCCTAAAAGAATTGGGACTAAGAGCAGAATAGGTCTTAAAAAAATGATAGAAGATTCTTTTTACATTCCTTTCTGGAGTTTTAACTCTTGAAATTTTTGCACAGTTTTTACAAACACAGGCCACCAAACTATGGAATTAGTCTTCTTGGTTGGTACATTAGGTTATGTTTTGCCTATAAATGGCTTAGCAAAGACGTTCGTGCAGTGTTAAGTTCAAGTTGTAAGTGACCCAATTTTCAATAGTGAATGGAAATCATGCTTCTGAACATAAATTTGGCCATCCACTAACTGAGAAAACAATCCGAGGTTGACTACGAGAAAAAGAAATTCCACTGATGATAACATGAAGGAAGAAGGCCATGGGAGGCTAGTCTACAAACTGGTCTGATTTTTTGAGGGAATTGAAAAGCAAATGACAATCGAAATTTCAGTTTGGCATAAGGCAAAAAGATTTGTTTGGGAAAAAGAAGTTACTAATTTCAAAGGAAATACAATTGGTGCTTCAGGTTCATTAAACTAAATAGACTAAGCATGCTTATATGCACTAGACTTGACCAAATGATACTTTAAAACTATCATCAGAGGATATTTGAATTTCACCGTTTTATCATTGAATGTTGGAAGACGATCAGTTTGAATTGGAACAGATTGAAAATATGGAAAAAACCCTTTCATTTTGATGTACTAAACAACAGAACTGCTCATAAAAAAAGTGAAGACAGGTGGACATGAAATAAGCATTATACAGTTGTTCGACCTATACAAACAGAAGCAAGCTACCTTTTAAGCTGATTTACAAGTTCAAACCAATACTAAAGAAGATGTTCCTCAATGATCGATTGTCCATGATCAAAAGGTTGGAGAGATTAGAATGGGTGGAATATATGTTTGAGAAAATTTGGAATAGAATACTAAGTAAACTCTTCTGTAGATCTACCCTCTTTGTGGTTAATCAGTTCTGGGTACATAAGTAAGATTTCATTAGAGAAGAAAACTATTATTACCATCATATCTAGAGGAGGGCATCCCATTTTCAAATAACTTTACAACAACAAACTCTTTAAATTTGCCATGAGAGAACAATGGAATCAATGAATAAATTGGACCTACAGGAAAAATGAAGAAAATAACTATATGCGAAGTTTGTACCTGCATGAAACTTCCTTAAATAATGTGAAGACTAATATCATTATCCAATCATTTGAAAAGTGTGGCATTTGAAATGCCACAGATGGAACTGAATATGAGGTAATGCATGAAGACAATATGAGTGTTGACAGTGTTTAGAAGTTTTATGGATTACATGAAGAATAAAACTTGAGTTAAAGCTATATGTAATAATAATTATTTTTCCAAATTACGGGTGCCAAATTCAAGGTATGTCGTACACACTGTTAAAATAAGTTACCTCTAATACTCTTTTTCCTTAATGTGCTTAACCGTTTTAAAAAGTCACTTAT
Organism: Caerostris extrusa; assembly: GCA_021605095.1. Taxonomy (NCBI): domain Eukaryota; kingdom Metazoa; phylum Arthropoda; class Arachnida; order Araneae; family Araneidae; genus Caerostris; species Caerostris extrusa. Next base: position 72,704 of record BPLR01012161.1, read on the forward strand.
TTAAAATTTTAAAATCTTTGATGACAGGTAAGCAATTTTAATTGACAAATTGAATTTAGAAAAATATTTATTAAAATTAAATATATTGGTAGTTACTTTCCATATTACTTCAAATTATTGTTTATCATTAATCAATTTACTTCGATACAAATTGAATTTTGCATACAAAATTCGATTAAGGTAAGTAAATTTTCATAACCATATATTTAAGAACTTTCAAACTCAGTCACTGGAACAGAAGGAAAAACAGATTTGATTGATTATGAACTGATTTGACTGGTCTGGTTTATTATGAATAACCTTTAAAAAGTTATTCATCATCATTTCTAGTTTTGTAAAAGAGAATTCTGTCAATGTTTTACTTATAAGAAATTTTTCTGCGTCATAAAAAAAAAATATATGAATGCAGATATGAATTTGATATTTAGCTTATTTATTTATCTACCATAAGTTTAAGTTCATGCTATTTAAAAAATATTTCTGACGTGAGCTTGAATATTCAATAAAAACTAATAATTTTAAATAAATGTAAATAAATCAAGAATTGAATTTTTAATATTTTGAATTTTTACATGGCTTCAGTTCTGTGAGCTTGCAATGGGTTTCACCTCAGGTTTGAGTACATGAAAATCAGTGAGAAAAGGAAGATGTAATTTTTTTTATACCAATTACATCCAAATTTTCTGCTGAGAAAACTTACTCTATAACAAAAGTTGAAAAAAAATACTCATCACAATTGATTATTGCAAATCAAAAGTGGTTTAGAGCAATGCCAACCTGTCTTATATCAGAATTGTAAAATTTCCAGATTACGGCAGACAGCGATATCAATACTCGAAGTAGGTGTTTCAGAAGTTTGCTGCAGATCAGCAGTGTTGACCCATTAAGGTCTAATCCCTTTTACATTTGAAGAAAATAAATAAAATTTTGTTTTTGCATTTATAACAATCTAATTAATGAAAACATGCTTTGAATGAAATATGGTATGCTTTGGCATTATCTTCAAGGAGTATTCGAGGAAACTTCCTCTTTGATATTTAGGGAAAGTGATTTAAAACATTTATCACGGAAAGAAGAAAAAAAGTTTATGTAACATTACGTATTTGTCTGTGTGATGAGCAGGGGTTATTGCTGACTTAGTTTTAGTAGTTTATTTGATCTGGCCCATACTACTTATTGACGAGAAGTATACTTCAACACCAATATCTAATTTATTTATCTTTATAGTTACACTTTACCACAACAGGAACGTTTTTAAAATTTTAAACTTACTTTTCTGTGACTTAAAGTGAATTCTGCATCGCAAGAATCCAGAGTGGAAAAGCTTTTACGCATCTCATTTAGCCTTTGGGACATTAAAAAAGGTTTCTTGTAAAGCTGGATGAAATATATTGATATTTTTCAACCAATATGTATATATATCCTTCTTATTTTTTCCTTTACATAAATCCTCCTCCAACGTAGCAAGTTTTGGATTAAAGTTATATTTAAAAAAAAAAAAAAAAACTTTTATAAACTTTTATTTTACTGCCACTCACCACAGAATAAATTTGAAGTTAGTCCTAATTATGGAAAGACTTACCTGTACTATCTGCAGTTGAGTACATTTTAATGCATTTCTATTGATGCATTTCTAGTGGTGTTGCTATTCTTATTTTTGAAAGAAAAAATTACTTAAAAACCTTTTGTGGTGTTTTCTATATTCTGTTTCATGCTTAAATTATATATATATATATATATATATAATTTAAGCATGAAACATTAAAAAATATTTAAGAAACACCATATAGGAAAACATCACAAAAAAAGTTTATATACAGATGTTATTTATTCAAACGTTTAAATATATATATATACATAAACATTTGAATGACTTGGTAAATTAGCACTGTAGAAGTTATGAATATTGAATGTACTTTTAATATTCAGACTGAAGAAAAAAAGCAAGTAATGTTATCTTATATCTATATATTAACTACACTCTCTATGAATAAATCTTTCTGACAAAAATTATTCATGGCTTTTTTTTTTTCAGAAGTCCTTAAGATCAGCTTTTATACTTTAATCAAAAAAAATATATAAGTGGTATATATATTTTTAAATATTCATATCTTACATTTGAAATATGGTATATTGAACTTACATATGATATATTAGTCCAATTTAACACTGTTACATGATTTTCTAGATGTTTAATGTTTCGTTTTAAACTAGTAATGTGAATTGCTATTTTTCTAGAATCGACAATTAGTAAATCCCACATACGAGAATTAATTAATATCTGATGGCAATATAAATGCATTGGAAGAATTAGTTCTTCAAGGACAAGGAGACAGATTACTGGGCGAAACATCTGCAATTCCAAAAGTCCAATCTTTTTTAAACATTGTGCCAATGTATATGGTAAGATACTTAAGATTTTTGCTACTTCATATATTTCCAATTAATGATTCGGTTACTAATTAGAAATTTAAATTTTTACATGAAATTAGTTGGTCACTAGTTTTGTCATGAAATCGGCTTTATTAATTTATGCTGTGACAAATAACAAAAATGCTTTACAAATTACTTCTTTGTTTTTCAAAAGATAATATATTCAGTTTCTAATGTATAATAAGTAATATTGTATTCATTAATTATTAATTTTTATTTAATTTTGGTTTTGAGTTTTTTTTTTTGTTTAATTTTTATACATTTCATTTAATTTTCATCATTTTATTATTAGTAATTCTAAAAGAAAGGTATAATAAATTTTTTTTTTCAAATTTACGAAAAATAAAAGGTACTGGCAAAAATTTATAATAAATATATGTTTTATAAAAAATAAAATATACTGAGAAATTATTTATCAATAAAGATCAAGAAAAAGGGATAAAAGATACATGGAAAAGATCATATAAAAATTAAATATGTTCTTTAAACAGTTTAAAATTTATAATAAATATATATTTTATAAAAATAAAATGTATGTATATATATATATATATATATATATATATATTATAAACATATTTTAAAATAAATCATTAAATATATCGAACATAATATTCTTATTAACTATATCTAAAATACATATTTCAGATATTCTATTTCAAAAATAAGTGTATGGCGTTTAAGAACATATCAGAATATACCTTGAAAAACAAAACATTATTTCCTCTTTTTATTTCAGCATATATTTTTACTAATTCACCATCCTTGTTAGTTGAAAGGCTTCAAATCCACACTTTTAAACACAAATTCTCTGAGTATATTCAAACACTTAGGGAAACAGTGGGAAGGCTAAAATTTATCCACGAAAACTCCGCTTATTTAAATATATTTCGTCTTATCCCATGGAAATTTACATACACTTTTAACTCAGGGATAGAAAGAGTCAGGTTCCATTTTAAAATGAGCTATTTTGAATCCAAATATGCGTTGAAAGTCATTTGTTTAGAGTAGTTGGATGACATAGGAGAAGAGCAAATAGTTAACTCATAACAGAACCCTGCAGGCATTCGAGAGAACAGACAGCTCTTTCTCTTCTGTCAGCAAATGTTCGACGCCATACTATTATCTTTCAACTTACAAAGAAAATCCAATTTCGATAGATTAGTTGAAAATAGTGTATGCGATCACTGTTATCTTTTATCATGAATAAAATGATTTTTACCCAGAATTCCTTTTTTTTTTTTTGCAGCCGTAAAGAAACTTGTTTTTATATAATAAATTCCATTTATATTTCAGTTGCAAGATAAGCAAACTAAAAACTATATTTCTATGATATGAATGATACTTGATGGGGCGGGGGGCTAATATTTTTGTTTTTTATGTTTTATAGATATTTAATATATTTAATAATAAATATTGTACTATGACAAATGTATTATTATTTAATGCAACTTCATTATTGTTATCTTCAAATACCCTTTTAATTTTCTAATTGTATTTCTATAAATAATATTTATGGCTTTAATTCAAATACTTCTATTTATCTATAAATTTTGAAATCGGAAGCCTTATTTAAATGACCTTTTTAAAATATATAAAACACATAAATAACATGCACATAAATCCCACACTAAAGTATTTTTTTTATTTCACATAAATAAATTTGAATGGGCAATGCATCACTTTAGTTACTTTGCATGGTTCTTTTAAATGGTTCTTTTATTTACAATGGTAATCATATATAAACATTAACCATCATTATATTAGATACAACCTATTGTTTAGACTTTCAAAATTTTTAGATTAATATTAAAAATATACATAGTAACATTTAAATATTTCTCGTCGCAGTGCAATTTCTGTCTGTAATATAACACAATAACATTCTAGAGCGTGGTGCCACAGGTTTCGCCTTCGAGTCTTGTAATGGTTTAGAATCCACTTTAAACAATAGGTCTCTGTCTAATATGACTGTAAAGCTTTTGGACGTAGGGCTGACAACCCTTGCAGTAAAAAAAATATCTCCTGTTTCAGAATCTACCAGTAGGCAAATGGCCGTGGTCCAACATGAACTGTGGCACCAGGAAGTTAGTTATTAGTTAATATGACACAAAAAATTTTTTAATCATATAAATCAATCAATTGTTACTATGAACATAAATTAGTGAAAATTATATCTTGGGAGGCTGGTTATTGTGTAAACTAAAACAATTAATAAAAACTTTAAATCGATTTATTTTTTACATAACCTCCTTTAATTGAAAAACATCCAAATACACGTTCTACTGAATATTTAGTTGCACTATAAAT
>BPLR01012162.1:0-24097 GCA_021605095.1 Caerostris extrusa
AATCGCCCATTATTAATAATCATCATTTGAGCTACCTTTTTTAGGGATCTTATAAAGAAGTTCATCCTTATCTTCACCTCTCTTATCATCAGTCGGGGTATGGGCACAAACGAGTGAAGTATTCTACCCTAATGCGTAACTTCTCATTCACTTGGTTTAAATACCTTATTTTTTTACTTTATCCCAAATTCGTTTATTAACAATAAACCAGTTCCAAATTGGTGTGTTTTATCACGACAGCAGCAATAGGCACTGCAATTTCGTTTTTCAATCTTTCCATGGCCAGTCTATCTCATTTCTTGGACAGTAAGTATATCTAGTTTATATTCGATAAAAACATCAGTGAGCCTTTTCAGTGCTTCACTGCTAAATAATGTAATTATATTCCGACCCAAATTTCAAATCTTATTTCGTGCCAGGTCTTCGAGAAAATGTCAGTCCGAAGATTCATTTTGCGATTTCTGAATCAATAGATCAGTAGCAAGAGGGTTGACCGTGCCCTTAATCCCCAACCTGGAGGGTCAGACATCCAAATTATAAACCCTCTCGAGGCAAGGTTGCCCAGCTATATCTCCAGACATTGGGTATCCATTTTAATCGTCTTTTATAATATGGGCAACTTTAGGACTATTCTTTCACACCAGGTAACCACACAGGTGAAAAATCATTTAGTAAAAAAAAAAAAAATAAATAAACATAATGCATAATGTTTAATCATAAAATTTCATAAATACATTCCATCCTTACTTTCTTTCATAGATTGATACTTTTTAGCCGCGGAAGCTGGTGGTAAGTAACTCTTAATGCACATAAAATGATTTGAAAAATTTATAACGTTTGTCAAATTAAGTTTAATTACTAAATAAATGGTTAAAATAATGTAAAAGAATTTCGATCTGAAATTATATCTAATATAAACTCTAAAGTTTTTTTTCGACACCGTTATGCAATATTTAATTATTTCCTTCTATTTATATGAAATTAATGCTATCGTAAATATTAAAAAAAAAAATATTTTAATTGTTTTAATTTCTATTGAAAATGCTACGAAAAGAGACGCTTTTAATGTCTTAATATTGAGCAGCGTTCCTTTTTCATGCTGACATGACTAGTTAGGAATCTAATTCCAGCAACACTCAATACTTTTTAGGAAGAAATTCCTAAGTTATTTTGTTTTCTTTATTTGTTTGCAAGATTTATTATTTTTAAGTTATGTTGTATCTCTCCAAAAACATATTTATTTTTTAATGAAATAAAATTATTTCAATAAAATCATTGCATTCATTTCCTATGTAATCTATATAAATTTACACATTTGCTCATCTCTAAAACGTATAACTATACTTGAACTCTTGTTTTTAACTCTTTTTTATTTATAGTTATGGCTCTTCTAAGACGTAAGTAAAATACTATACAGTAATTTTTTTCAATGTTTTAAATTGTTTAATCAATATTTCCTTAATTAAATTTAAAAATCCCTTTGGTATAAAAGTATTGCACTATATGATTAAGTGGTCGAAATAGTGTTATACCATACAACAATGAATTCAAAATTTCTTATATTCAATAACATTAAAATTGAATGTAGTTCATAGACGATTTTTATTTTTAAAAGCGAAAAATACTTTTTAATTTTTAAAAATAATTTTTATACTGATTATTATTTTTATAGAAATTGACAAAAAAAAAAAGTACAATTCCTTCTTTACCATTTTACTGTCTGCCCACCTTGAGAAAAGCAAATACAATGATAAATAATGTTATCATATTTTTCTGAAATGTATAAGAACACGTTCAATATTTTGTACATCATTACCGGTTTTGATATTTGATATAATGGGGTGAGCAATAACGATCCAATAAAGTCTCAATTTACAATTGTAGTCAAAGGTGTCATTGTGAAAGGTCATAAGTCTAAAATTTGCAGTAAAAATCGAGCTAGGGAGGTCCATGCGGAGTGGGTGAGTACAACAAAGAACTCCAAATCTTATCCATCACAACTGCAATACGGAACACTTAGAACAAAAACTTTAATTTCAATGAAGAATCAAATGAAAGATATTTCAGTGTTCAGTAAATCATTTCCTCCTTCTTGTTGTTGTTTCAAGTCTCCCTGGTCTAGACACCTAGATCAGGTCCATGAGACCATGTTGCTCAAGCATCTTCATGATGGCCTCTCCCTCTCATTCCACAGCTACACCATCAAAAAATAATTTACTTTAATTAGTTAACTATAATTTTGTGACTGTGTCCTGTGTTCTTCAGGCACGCTCTCTTTATGAACTGTTTTCCAGGGTGGCCTGAATGAGCGAGTGTCTAGAGCTCAGACGCCCGTTGCCACAGGTTGCAGATTCGAGTTCCGATGGTTCCATGGATGTTTGTAGTGGTTCGGAATCCACTTTAAACCGTAGGTCCGGTATAATATGATCGTAGAGCGTCACAGAGCTCAATCAGACTTCTGACTCACATCTTTCCCAAACTGTAAAGGAGCAATTCAGCTCTAGGCCCACAGTGAGGCGGTGTGGAGTAGTAATGGAACTGTTCTCCAGACACCTTTTATAACAAGACTGGTTTTTATGGGGCTGCCAGAGGGCTCGTGAAAGATATGGCTCCACCCCGACGTAGGAAGAAAAGTTTTGCTTCTACTGTAAAATTATTCATTAAATAATAGTAAAATAAATTGATGAATGAACTTTAAAAGAGGAATGTCCCTCCTGTCATTTAAATTTTTTTCTATCAAAAAAGTTTCCTTTCTCATTTATTTTAAATGATGATGTTATTATTGAACTTAATAAACTCATTATTTATTCATTTTTATTTTATTTTTTTATCATGCTTTTTATGCATTCATGGTCAAGAAATTTATAACATTAAAAAAATAAATATTACCCTTTATTAAAAGACTGTTTGTAATTTAATTCATTTTTTTTCTTTCAGTTCAGGATGGTAACTATTATAACTCCTTCTCATTTATGTATTTTATCAACTTTTAATTTCAATTGTTTTACAGGATGTATATATTTTTATATTATATTTTATTCCTTTTAATTAACGAATGCTTTGTTTCCACATTTAAGCAGTTAAACAATTTGTAACATTCCTTTTAAATTTTAGTTTTTAAGGTGCTGATTTATTTAATCTAAGAACAAATAAATTTTATGCTATCATATGATATTTATTTTTGCTGTCTTTGAGATTACCTTTCATTATCTTCAAAAAAATTTTTCCAGAAAATCCAATTAATTTCTAAATTTAAGATAACATTGCTAATTGTTTTCCATATGTATACAAATTGATGAATTTAACTATAGAGGAATTTTTAAATTACATATTTTTGAAACATTTTAAGATTTTCTTGGAATTATGACTTAACAATTTTAACCACAACTTTTTAAATATAGTTCTCCATAAAACTATAATAATAAAATATTACTTTCTGTTTAGGAACTATGTATGACAGTAAGTACATTTTATATTTTGTATCCATTTGTAAATTATTTATGCTTGTTAATTTTTTTTTTTAATTTTGAAGAAGTTTGTTTCTTAGACATTCTTTTCATTAAAAGTTAATTTATTTATTAAAGTTAATTAAAATGGTATTGAATGTAGCTATTCCTTCCCTTCAATCTAAAGTTTATATGCAAAAACTACGTTAAAGTATTTTAATTTTGAGTTCCAAGGTCACTGAATAAAATTTTTAAAAGATGTTTCAATTATTTTTAATAATGATAACGTATCCACCTGTATCAAATCCATGGAATCCACAGATAATGCTTATAGTTATACATATTAGCCTTTTAATTTTGACCTCCAAGGTCATGGAATATTTACACTGAAGTGACAAAAGTCATGGGATAGCAATATGCAAATTTTCAGATGGCAGTAGCATCGCGTAGAACAGGTATAAATGCGCAGTGCTTTCGCAGAGATTTCATTTCTGTTCAAGTTATTCATGTGAAGAGGTTTTGACTTGATGATGACCGCACGACGGGAATTAACAGACTTTGAACGCGGAATGTTAGTTGGAGCTAGACGCATGGGACATGCCATTTCGGAAATCGTTAGGGAATTCAACATTCCCAGATCCACTGTGTCAAGAGTGTGCCGAGAGTATGAAATTTCAGGCATAACATCCCACCATGGACAGCGCAGTGATCGACCGGCTGCACTTAACGACCGAGACCGGCGACGTCTGCAAAGAGTCTTAAATTCTAACAGACAAGCAACACTGCGTCAAATAACCGCAGAAATCAATGTGGGACGTACAAGGGACTTGTCTGTTAGAACTGTGCGGAGAAATTTGGCTTTCTTGGGCTATTCCAGCAGAAGACCGACTCGAGTGCCTTTACTGACAGAACGACATCGCTTGCAGCGACTCTCGTGGGCACGTGAGCATATCGGTTGGTCCCTAGATGAATGGAAAACCGTGGCCTGGTCCGATGAGTCACGATTTAAGTTGGTAAGAGCTGATGGTAGGGTTCGAGTGTGGCGCAGACCCCACGAAGCCATGGACCCAAACTGTCAACAAGGCACTGTTCGAGCTGGCGGTGGCTCCGTAATGGTGTGAGCTGTTTTTTCATGGCATGGACTTGGTCCTCTGGTGCGACTGGACCGAACATTGACTGGAAATGCTTATGTTCAGCTATTTGGAGATCACTTGCAGCCATTCATGGACTTCATGTACCCAAACAACGATGGGATTTTTATGGATGACAATGCGCCATGTCACTGGGCCACAACTGTTCGCGATTGGTTTGAAGAACATTCTGACGATTCCAACGAATGATCTGGCCACCTAGATCGCCCGACATGAATCCCATCGAGCATTTATGGGACATCATCGAGAGGTCTGTTCGTGCCCAAAATCCTGCACCACCAACGCTTTCACAATTATGGACGTCTATCGAGACAGCATGGCTCAATATTCCTGCAGAAGACTTCCAACGACTTGTTGAGTCCATGCCACGTCGAGTTGCTGCACTTCGCCGGGCGAAAGGAGGGCCGACACGATATTAAGAGGTATCCCATGACTTTTGTCACTTCAGTGTATATAAATTCTGAAGATGGTCCAATTACTTTTAATAATGATATCACGTCCATTTGTGTCAAATCCAGATGGAATCTGCATATAATGCTTATACATAATTAAAAACAAATATTAATGCTAATTTTTTTTGATAAAAACTAATATGTAAATAAATAACCAAATATAGTACTTCAAAGGGATATATTGGCAAGACAGTAAAACTTTCTTGTATAATAATTTCATGACGGATAATTTCGATTTTCTGTTCGTAAAATTAAGGAGTAAAAAATTGAAATAAATGACAATAAGAAATTGATTATTAGTAACTTTTCAAATAATTTAATCATCGTAGTATCTTTTACTAAATTGCTTATTCATTTTAAGTTTATATTAATTTGGCCAATACAGATAAATAATAAATATACTTAATTTTTTTCCTATTAATTTTGATTAGCTAGTGCACAATTTTTATTAAGACAAGAGACGTAAGTAACAGTAACAAAAATATACACCGAAATGAATGAACATTTCGGAAAGATATATTTATGAATATATCTGTCCAAAAATGCATTCATTTCTGATTAAGTACAAAATACAAAAGTATGATATTGTTTAAATACTCAATCTTCAAATAACATCCCATTGTTTTTAGTTAGGTATTAATATTTAGTGTTCTCAGTAAATGTTTATTTATATAAATGTTAAATTTTTTTCAGTGGGTGCTGCTTTAAGAGGTACGGAACATTTATATAAAAATAAATATTTTGTTTGAAAAGGATATAATTGAATTTATATCATATTTCATAATTTTTTAATTAATTACAAATTTTGAATGAATCTTTTTTAACAACCTAAACTTTTAAATGCTGAAATTTCTTACGCAATATTTTTAAATTGTTTTTTTTCCCAACTATGATTTCAATTGTTTTATATTACAATTCTGATTAAAATAAGAAAATTATACATACTTTAAGTTATTAAAAAAATATGGTCGTTATTAATATAATCTGTTTCTTTTTCTGCCTATTATGATACTAACATATATAATTCTATATTTATTTATTACAGACACTGGCATGGCAGGTAAGTTTATACCTTTTAAAAATAAAAATAAAAGTTGTAACTTTTTAAAAGATTTAACTTAATAAAATTTACATTTCTTAAATGTGTAAACCACATTTTCATAATAATTTTGTCATAATTCTTATTTTTAAGGAAAATGCAAGATTAATTATATTTGAAGATGTGCGTTTAACTAATAGTATCAATTTGTTGATTTAAGTAAATAAAGATTTGCATGTCCTGATTACATTCTTTTCCATACATAATAAATATAATTATTTTTAAATATTAAAAAAAAAAAATTAGTATTTAAAATGTCGAAAAAAATCTTCTTTGTTAGTTTAATACAATAATTTTTATACATTTATTAACTTTTATTTATTTATTATTATTATTTTTTTTAGCTAATGATGTTCTTAAAGGTAAGAATTCTTAAAAAAATAAAAATTTACGTCCAAATAAAAATGTTTCGAGGACATTTTTTTGAAAATGTATTTTACTTAATCAGTTATAAAATAATTCGTAATTTAATTCGCAATCAACAAATGAGGTTTATAAAATAGAACAAAATTTTAAAAGATTATTTTTTTTTATCAAGAATTGAAATCATATAAAAATAATATTCGTAAGAAATCATTGACATTTTTTAATCATATTTTTGTATTCTTATTAGCTTTGTAAAACTATTATACATCAAATATTATTTTTGCTGTAAATTCTAAAATCCATATATATTAGTAATCTGGAAAATTTAGTTTAGTTTTTAAACTTGCACTTATACTTAACACTTACAAACGGAAAAAATTCTGCTATTGAATTATAAAACCCTTTAAGAACATCTCACTTCATAACGAAATCCAAAAGAATATTTATGAATAATATAATGCTATTAAATCATTAAAATTCGTTTGCATTATAGTAGATTATTGAGAAAATAAATTCTACTAAAATGTGTACATATTTAACTTATAAACTGTTTTGTACCTTTCTTTATGTGAAAATGTATAAATCTAAACACTGGAATGCAATCTGAGAAAATAATTATTTAGCTAATACTTATTTTGTTAATAATTTATTTAGTTTATTAGTTTCTAACGTTTGTATAACCTTTTTTTTTTTTCTGACAAGATCATTCTAAGCACTTTAAGAAAAGCTGCAGTAACCAAGTTTCATTTTTTGATTACTAAGTTTAAAAATCAATTAATTTGATCCCATTTCCTTATTAAGAATAAATTACGTGTTTATAATATTTATGTAATTTTTTGAAAGAAATTACTACGCATTTTCTTAAAATTGCAGTTAAAATTATAGGATCAGTTAAGTTTAGTTCAATTTTTAAAATGAATTATATTGGCATATTTAAAAAAAAAAAAATTAAATTTGTCCTATCATTGTACTTTAAGATTTTGAAGAATATTATCATTTTAATGCAAATTATTAATTTTCATATTTATATACTTGATTTTTGAACTTCGAGGAATTAATCTTGTAATTTTATTTTACAGATACGAATACGATGGGTAAGTATATTTAATATAAAAAGTTTGTAAAAATTTGAAAAACACAAAATAAATGTGAGCGATTACTATTATATGTTACACAAATTTGGAAAATAGTATATGTATAGAAAATAGTTTCCTACACACCTTTTTCTAATATACAAGGAAATAAATCATTGGTTTTTATTCAAATTACGATTTTATAATGTTAAACTTTTATACTAAAATTTAACTATAAATGTAATATTTAAAAATATTATCGATTTACAAAATTTAGAGCAATACTAGTAAAAAAATAGTTTTATTTTTAAAAAGCAACATAATTAAATATTGAGAATTTCATTAAAACTTTTTAATGGTTGTTTTAATTCTGCTTTACATTTAGAGTTTTAGGAAAGAGTTTTGGATCTTTTCTATATAATTTCGTAGTTTTTAATGTAAACGTTCAATTTACTCACATATGCTTACAACTTTGAACATTTTAAATATGTAAAAGATTCCCAAAATGATAGAACCATATAAATAACGATCTATAAAATTATATCAGTTTACAAAAACCACATAAAACAATTTTAAATTATCCGAAAAGCTAATATTTCATTGTTACATTTTTAATTTTTTATTTACTGTTTACTTTTTATTAGAATAGATAGATATTTCTGCAAAATTAAAAACATTTTAAACTGAAATCATTTTTTTTTTTTCATGTATACCAACCACATGAAAGAAAAATATTGTCTATTTATTTCAAATTTTCGATTAATTGTGTATTTACATGATACTAAACATTGTATTAATATTGTGATTATCTAGAATTCTTTTTGTTTTAAATATTTATTGCAAATCTTCTTCTGAAAAGAAATTTAGAAACGAATAAATAAAAATTCAGGAATTTTTTTTTTATTAATTATGTGTTTTGACATACAATTTTCAATGCCCAGAAAAAAATATTCCTATTTCAAATATATTATTTTATTTCACTTCGTACTCATACAAATTATTTTTTGAACAAATGCATTAATCTTTATAATTCAGAAATAAAGTAATTTTTTAATTATCGTTTTATATTAAATGTTTCTATGTAATTTTTTTTTACTATTTAGATGAATAAAAATATTTATATAAAAAAATATGAAAAACATTATTTCCTTTATCTTTAAATTTTGTATAATTTAGTTTTTTCTTCTTATTTTTTATATATAGCTGGAAATCTTGGCCAAGGTAATAATTTTTTTTTTTTTTTATTATAAGCGATGTATTCAACTTGCAGACATAAAATAAGTAAATTTAAAGATTTTTATTTTTCTGTGGCAATAAAAGGGGCATTTTTCAAATTGAAGTTATCTTTATCGAAGAGAAAATTTAAGAACATTGAGATTATACAGATATCCTTCCTCATTAAAATAGACATTTAATAATAAATTTTAAATAAACAATATATTTATTTCTTTATTTGAAAAATAATTAAATAATTAAATGTTTTTTTTTTTTTTATAATTCAAAGTAGCCATTATCCAAAAAATGAAGAGTATTAATTTTTCTAAATGAATCAAAATTATATTTCATGTTTTGTAAATATGATCTATTTCGTTTAAATAAACAATTAAAAACTGTTAAATCAAATGTTTCGCTGTCCTAAAATTGCTGAATTTAAATAATTTTTTTTTTCGTAAAATAGATAAAAATAACCAAAGTTATAAAGTTGTAATAAGTTAAACTTAGTTTTATTTCTATTTAAAAAAAAAATTAATTTGTACTTTTTAGTCGACTAAATTCTTATTCATTTTTATTTTATTTTTTCATAGCGTTGATGGACATGCGTTAGCAACCTGTCTACTTAAAAGACTGCTTCAAGTGTAGTGAGAAAATCAGCCTTCGAATTTATTATGCAATTAAAAAAGAAGAAACTTCTGTTTATATATATGACTGTTTATTAGCCTTCCATTCTGTTATGTAATTAAAGGACGTATATATTTTTTTCTATCAAAAATTATAATTGTTCTCAGAGAAATGAACACATCCCACAAAAGCAAAACTCAATGTGATGAAATACTGAATAAAAAAATAAAACTTCTTTCAATTCAATATATTTTATGCATATTGCTAAACCTTGTTTTTTAATAAAACATTGTTACAATTAAAAGGCTGATGTAAATAAAAAATTGATTTTTATTGACGAACTTCAATTTGAAATATTTTAAGAAGAATAAAGATATACAAAGTGTAAAATTGAAAATAAAGCCACGTGTTTTTCTGTTATATGAATCAACAAAATATCTTCTCATGCACGTAAAATTTAATTTAATTTGAATAAATCTATAATTTTAACTTTTAAAATTTTATAAACTAAATAAAATTACATTTAAAATGGTACAGTGTTTATTATGAATTGTGTGCAGTTTGGGCAAACAGATTTTAACTTAATGTAAAAAATAATGAATGTAATTAACTGAATGTAGAAAAAAATACTTTATAAACCCTTTTTATTTAATGTATCAAATTTCGTTGAAAAATTTACTATCATTTACAATTTTTATTAATATTTATTATCGTTATAATAAAATTGAAAATAGTATTATTGAGAAGACAATAGCAAAAGAATTTTGATTAGTAACATAAAGTCAGTTCTTATATCTATTATTTTTGCTACATTGAACTATTATATAAAGTTGATTTTTGTCATACAGATGCAAAAATTCTATGTTTATTCATATTTCTTATGACATAAAAATCATAACAGTGAAATTAAAGTTACATTTCACTGAAATACTTGACTCTTAAAATTTTCAAATAATAAAATACTCACTTTTAAAACTTTGATATAATATGAAATATTTTAATTAAAAATTTCAAATATATCACTACAATTTTTCTTATAATTTAAAATCTCTCAATTCGTTATATTTTTTTCCTAGTTCTTAACCAGGTAAAGGGTTTCTTGTTAATTTTATTTCAAGAAAAGGTGCAGTTTTTATTATAAAACTGTTTGTTGATCAAAAAGATATTTCTTATTGATCAACAAACTAAACATTAACCAAACTTTATCAACAAAATAAGAATTTCTTATTGCTTAACCAAACATTACCAATAGTATTAAAGATTGCTTTTATTGCTTTAGAGAAACTATAATTTAAAATGTACATTAGATTAAAACACATTTTCTTTTGAATTTTCTGTTTATTAATTTTTAATCTTCTTTGAAATTATTTTTCAACAAAATTTATCAGACTTAAATAGTTTATGGCATTTACAGAATTAGGATAAAATAACATTAAATACATTAAAATTAATATATAATAAAAATTTAAATTCATAACTGATTTGTAAGTGTTAACTAATTTTAGATCATTTTTTAAGACTATCATCTCATTTCTTTTATGTGGCTAGTAAGAAATGGAATGAAAATTGAGATTTGTAATATTTATTTTCCATACAAAAAAAAAAAAACATCTTATTTTATTTTTTTTCACTCTGTCTGTAAAAAATATATATATATGTTTTGCTCTTTTAAGTGCATATTACAGTTCTGTAAATTTTTAATTGATTAAAAATCAAAAGATATCTTTTAAAAGATAAAAAAATAGGTTTTTTAAATAAATGGATAAATGGATTTATGGATGATATGATTTATGATTTCTTGGATTAATGGATTTGGAATTGTAGACTTAGTCCAAACTTAGAAAAGTTTTTATATATATTCTTTAAAGAAAACTTATTAAAGTTCAAATTTAGAACCAATCATTATGAACAAACTTATTTTTTTTAACAATTGACATTTATTGAACAAATTTAGAAATATTTAACGTCAAGCAAACGTTACTCGAAATACAGAATGAGTTTATTTCTTCTTCTTCTTGTCAATCTCGTATTCGAAGATGTTGTTGAGACTGCTAACAGAATCACAGGCCTCTTTGATTTCATCTGGAATGTCCAGCATTTCCTCGAGCATCTGCAATCCAGCTTCTTCACCACACTTGGCTTCTATCTTATCCACAATGCATGTGGTCACAGAGTTATACATGCTGCAAACAATAAACAATGCTTTTAGCCCAAAATACCTTTTTTCTTGCAAAAAATAATTATTTGTACATTTTTTCTACAAAGATTTTACTTTAACTGTCTATGTAAGAAATTAAATAATTCTGTTCAATAAAAAAATGTTTTATATGAAATGCAAAGTTTTGCATAGAAATTGTATAAAACATGAGATAAGAACAATGATAATGTGCATGTACATCGGACTTGACATGCAGGATGAGCTACCGCTCAATATAGGTTGTACATCTTGGTACGAGCGAAATTAGGACAAGTGCACTCCAGAAGTATCATCTTGGCATTGGCAATTTCCTTAGATCTCTTCAAGTAAAATGAACATCCTTTATGCACGAATTTTTTTTATGTCCATTCCCATCATATAGACTGGCAATTCTGGTTAAAAAAAATCATTTTGTAGAATTTTTTCTATAAGCATTTTACTTTAACTGTCCGTGCAAGAAATTAAATATTTATGTTCAATAAAAAAATGTTGGATGTTTTAAATAGAAATTGTATAAAACATGAGAACAGAATAATGATAATAATGAACATGTGCATAGATTTGACATGCAGGATGGACAGCCACTCAACCAAGGTCGTATGTTTTGGCCAGAGCGAAATTAGACAAGCGCTCTCATCAGAAGTGTCATCTTGGGAATTGCCAACCTCTTTCCATCTCTTCAAGTAAAACGAACGTCCTTTATATACGAATTTTTTATGTTCATTCTTATCGTATACGTTGGCACTTTTGGTTCAAAATCATTTGTAGCATTTCGAATTAAACTCACTTAGCTATCCATAAAGCCGCTTTGGTCCTCATGAAAATATGATTTATTTAAATAAGTTTTGTAGAATCAATTTTATTGATAGTTGATAAAGATATGATTGTGGGTTTTTTTGCGTGACCAACTAAGAAATTATTTTTACCAGCATCTAGTGCTTGCTTTTATCACTCGTACAAATTAATACTTCAACTTAGGAAAAGCTTATTCATCTCTGAAATTTGCTTATTATTATTTCTTCTTAGCACCTCAGTCTACTTCCATCGAAAAGTGCATCTTTTATATTGAAGACTTTAACTCAAAAGGCAATGATATCATTTTGCAGGGGATCCCAGGCCATTTTGAGATCCTGGGTTATAAGAAAACGGATTCTCTTGCCAAAAAAAGGAACAATCATCACCAAACCTTTTTTTAAAGATCTTTTACTAGATGAAACTGATGATCCGAGACTTTTTCCGGAACACTTTATCTGATAATTACCATGAAAGCAACTCGTCTAAAACCTGGTTTAATTTTTATTCAAAAACATCCCTGATCAGTCCAGATTTAAAGAAGTTGCCCCTTTTAGACTCCTGACGGTCCATGATTGTTTGGCCAATCGCCTTCCCCAAATGAGACTATTTGAAAGTCCAAATTACATGATCTACAATATGAGAGAGAACATGGATTTTCCCCACCTTCCTGTCTGCACTGCACTTCTTTCCTCTTCTGTGTATGGTCGTTACTGGAAGGCTAGGGGCCTTATGGGCTAAATATGTCACTATGGGATTACCTGCGTTTCTCGTAGTTGTTGTTTTTTATATTCCTTTTTTTATTTTATTGCTTATTGTAGCCTGGCATTGGAAATAAAAAATTTGCTTGTAAAAATTATTAATCGCAGGCAAATAATTAAAAAGACTTTATTAAATGCTAAATTAAATAAATAATAAACGCTATATATCGTATCGAAAAAAATATTTTCAACGGAGATCGTAGAAAAATATTGAATATTTTACATATCTTTTTGTAAACTTTTGACTTTTGGTTAAAAAATACGATCAATGAATAATGCTTAAATAAAGAAAACAAAATAGTAATAATAGTGTACTATTTTTTTTCTTTGAAATGGAAAAATTGAAATTTTTCGAAAATGTTTGGTAATTGCCGTTTTACTAAATGTTGCAACTTACGAGCACTTGAGTTCGTTCTCATCAACCTCGCTTTCTGGACTTTGCATGACTTTCTCTAGAGCATTTGCAACGCTGTCAGCAATGCAGTCCATGATGTCATCTTCCATCGTCTTGACGCACTCCTCGAGATCATCGCTCTCTTTTTTCTGGACATGTATTAAATAAACACAAACGTTTAAATAACAATTCATAAATGCAAAAAAATACAAATACTTAGCCAGAAAAAAACGCTTTGATTTTCCAATGCCTTCATTAATTACGGAAAAAACCTTTAGGACAATATAATCATTGCGTACAGGGTTTCTGCTCAGGTAAAAGTATGAAAGCCTGACTTCCAAGCCATAAAAAGTGCTATACTGTTATAAAAATATTTTATTAGCTATTTTCAAGTTTATTACAAATAGTTAACAAATTAAAATTTACATTTAATTAACCAATTTCAAATGCAGGCAAACCTTAGATTGGTTTGGTTTTGTCGTTCTACGGTAATTTTGTACAAATTTTAGACTAATGAGACCGGAACCTACAAATAAAATTCCGAACCATTATTACTACACCACATCACAAATTTGGCAAAGATGTGGATGAGAAGTCTGATTGGACTCCTTGACCCTCTACAATCATATGAGACCGGGGCATACGGCTTAAGTGGACTCGAATCACTGCAAACATCCATGGTACCGCCTGGAATCGAACCCGAAACCTTTGACACCGAGCGCCTTAGCGCTAGACGCTCGGCTGTTCAAGCGCCGATTCTGAACACCACATCACATGCAGGCAAACCAAACCAATCTAAGGTTTGCCTGAATCACCACACCACATCACTCTGCCTAGAGCTGAGTTGCCCTTTTACAGTTTGGGAATGATGTGGGTGAGAAGAAGAGTGATTGGGCTTTGTAACGCTCTACGATTATATGAGACCGGGATCTACGTCTTAAAGTGGATTCTGAATCATTGACAAACATCCATCCCACCGCCAGGATTCGAATCTGAAGCCCTCGGTACCAACGGCCAGAGCGCTAGCCTGTTGGCCATCAGGCCGCCAGGCAAACCTTAAGGATACCGGCTCATCAAAAGTGGATCTTAAACTCAATTGCAATCGCTTTGTGTCACTTTTTTTAACACATTCAGAGTCCAGCAGTATTTCGATTTTTTTCAATTTTTTATTTTACTTTGAATGGGATATTGATATAGACTTTTTAAAAGATGTATACACATCTATAAAATATAAAAAAAAGCTAATTATTTTTTAAAAATGTCCACAAATTAAACTTATTTAAGAAACCTTTTTAGTTACTTTACAATACTGATTGCTTGTTGGGGATAGAGTAAATATATTTCTAAATAGAGTAAATGACAGAGTAATTAAGTTTCAAATATATTTAAACCATATTATGTACTTATATAAGCAGCGCTATAAGATTCAGTTATATTTTACATGATGAACATGAACTTATGAGCTAACTAATAATATATTTTACTTATTTTAGTATCAGCGCTTTTCCTTTTTCATTAAGCGTATTACGCTTTTTCATTTCAAATGTTACGGCCGCGCAGTTTTTTAATTAAAAATCATAAAGCAATTGAACATACATTAGCATGAAATAAAATTCTTACTGGAGACGGTTGGGCAATTTTGTTGTAGCAGATCGTCAAGCTCTTTCAGGCCTTCATCAATTTCGGGGTCTCTGTCGTCCCCTAGGCATTCATCCGCGGCATCTCTCAGGCAGTCTGCTACTGCTCTCAGTTCGCTAAATAAATAAAAGGCATAAAATTTTATAACTTATTAATTTTCTCCAGTTGTTAAGTTCGTTGGTGTCCAATATTTACACTTTGAAAATTTTGTCATACAACTGATATTTTATTTAACATTTTATACTTTTTATTTCTAATGCAGCTGGCAAACACTGAGACAGCTTGGTCTTGGATGCCTTAAGGCAAGCGCTGCACAGGCGTACTCACTTTGCATTACCCAGGGGGCGCGTGTAACTTGAAGATAAGCCACGTACGCGGAGTAACAATGTCCCCGCAACGCTCTACGATCCTATTAGACCGGGACCTACAGTTTAAAGGGGATTCCGAACCACTACAAACATCCATGGCACCGCCGGGACTCGAACCCGAAACCTGTGGTACCGAGATCCAGAGCGCTAGCCACTCGGCCATTCAGGCCCATACATTTTATACTTAACAACTAGTGTTGATAGAATTTGAAAAAATTTAATCTCTTTCTCATTAATGAAGAATGTTATTAAGATACTTAATTTTTTCTTAAATTTGCACCTAATTTCATGTATAGAAAAAAATATATATATAATATTTTAGAAAAATCATTCAACTGCAAACAGGCCAATTTTAATAAATGCCCTTCAAAACACTATTTTAATTTTAAATTTCAGAATTATTTTGAAATTTAAATTTATCTGGAAATTTAAGTATAAATTTGAATAATTATTTTTAATTAACATTCCTTATTTCTCTAAAACTAAAATTTATTAAATAGGTAATTTAATTGGATAAAAATAGAAATTGTAGTGCTACCTATATCTAACTTGTCAATTGTTTTCCACAATACAGTGTTTTTCAAAAAATAAATACGTTATCCCAAATAAAATAAAAATGGCAATGATAAATGATGATAATAAAACTTTAATATATTATATACCATTTGTAATTATATTTGAGTTAAATTTATGTTTGTGAATTAAATCGTTTCTCTTTTCCATTAATATAGCAGCTTTGCTAGCCAACAAGAGTATATGTGTTCGATTCTATTGACGACAATACTTATAAAAAGGAGTAAATTCGTTGCCTATTTCGGCAAAATATCGGTAAGAGGCTTTTTCTTCAACATTACAATGAATGCTGAAAAGTTATTCCTAAAAACTCTTCCCGAAATACACTTTTTTTCTTTCTCGCTCTTCAGGGTATAACACTATTATACATGGTTATATATGATTCGCCGTCATAAAAATTTCCAAAACTTCTAAAGATATATAAGATATATAGGTGAGAGCACAATTGATTTTGCATTAGAAGAAAATGCATTTAACTACTTTTAACGCATTAAAACTTTAAAGATTTCTTTATTCTAGGAAGATAGATTCTTCTCAAACATTTCATCCTATTTTAAACTTTAACTTTTTCTTAATATTAATTCAAAGATGTTTCACTTTATTTATTTGCATTTTATTTTTAATTAGTCTTAATTTCAATTTAAGATTAATTTAAATTGTATGGTAACAATTAGTTTTAATTAATTTTAATTTCTAGTGCAGATATTATATTGTTCAATATTCACATACGAACGGGGCCTGATGGCCGAATGGCTAGCGCTCTGGCGTTCGGTACCACAGGTATCGGGCTCAAATCCCGGCTTTGCCCATGGGTGTTGTAGTGGTTCGGAATCCACCTTAAACCGTAGGTCCCGGTCCTTATAGGATCGTAGAGCGCGCTACGGGGCATTGTTACTCCGTGGCTTACCATCAAGTTACACGCGCCTCCTGGGTAATGCAAACTGAATAACATCGGTGCAGCCCTTATAGGCATCCAAAGACGTCCATTCTGTTTGCCAGCTGCATTGAAAAAAAAAATATTCACATGTGATTAAGCAATATGGTATCACCCCTTATTACATTGAATGAAATGGGACTTTATTGACTTTTTTTCCTTCATTTTTTTCTTCAATTATTGAATAACTAGATCACTTTTTTTTTAATTATTACACGTCCGAAATTCGCTTTAATTAATCAAAGCAAGTTGTTCACATCTATGTAAACGATTTTTTTGCTTAAAAAATAACGTATATCGTATATATTTTCTTAGCTACTTTCTGAAAAATTCATGATTTTTAAATTTGATGTTAAGTACTTAAAGATGCTGAGTTATTTGAGGACCTGGAATGCAAGAGGAGGCAAAATTTTTGTATTGCTTAGTAAGAAATAAAATCATTGATCTATTTCTTTGTACTATATTTTAATTTTTTATATTCCCGTTAAAAAAATAGATATTTAAAAAAATATATTCAATTTATTTTTAGCTCACCTGCATACTTCTTCTTCACTCACGTCGTCATCTCTGAGCAAAGTGGCCAGGAGTCTTTCCACGCATTCGCCTGCCTTCTCTTCGCCACAGTCTTCGTCACCCTGAACGCTCACCGTGGCTGCGAAATGAAGCAGAATAATGAAGATGAAATAATTTGCTTTCATCCGAATTTGATGAAATGTTTACTTTTTTTATGTCCTGTTTTAAATCAAATATTCATTATAATACAATAATCACTTTTTTGAAATCCTTTAGAATATTTAATCTATGTATCTAAAATATTTAGTTAACATATTTAGTGCTTTCACATATCGCGGAAACTTATTAAAAAAGGGTTGATCTGTTAAATTACTAATTAAATATATTTTTGTCACCACGGTGACTCTAAATTTAATACTAACAAGAACCACATATGTGTAGTAGATTCAATGCTCATCAAAAAATATTTCTACACTTCATAACTTACATTCTTAGCAACTGCATCTTGGTAGTTCTAAACCAAAGGAATAAATTTCTCTAACCAATAGAAGAAGTATCCAGTGTTTTAAATACAAACTTTCCGATCTGGATCTTAAACTCAGATCCTTCAATGTGCTATCATCTAAGAGGTCTCAATATAATTGAAGGTTGGCATGGGTTATATTTTAAACATGATCCCAAGTCTTGGTCCATGACTATTACCTTATTAAACTAACATCTTACGTCATTCAGTAATTTAATACATTAAACGTTAAAAATTAAACGTTCCAATATTTAGTAAAAATTGAAAACATGATAGCACGCTGATGGAGTAGCATTTTTCAAATCCCATTAAATTTTCTGTATTTACAGAACAATATAAAACAAAATAAATTTAATTAAAACCCTAATTAAAGAAATTATTAAATAATTGTTCTAATAATACTAGGTAAAAAATATTCATATAAATATTGAAATATTAAAAAATTAGTAACTTAAAACATTTTTGTCATAAGATTTCTAACAAAATAAAATTCTGTATTCAAGACTGCACTGACTCTGCTTAAGACACTGACACACAGAATTTCTTTCCAATGGATTCCAGCCCACTGTGGAATTACGGGCAATGAAAAACTGATAGATTGGCTAAGAAAGGAACTTTGATAGAGCAACGCATTAATCGACAGCTTTTCATTTCATACGACTAATTGTTTGTTAACTTGACTCTTAAGAAAATTCTTAAGCAAGATATGTTTCAACGTGCTATAAATAATAGATGGAGCATTCTAGGTAAAGAGAGAACAATTCCCAGTTTTTCAAGAAAGACAGCGGTGGTTCTATTTAGAAATTTGGCAGGTCATGACTGTTTACGTGACCACCTCTATAGAATTGGAGAAGTGGATTCCCTAAACTGTGTTTTTGTGTGACTGTAGTTGGCTCATGACTTTTGAACATTTAAATCATTGTAATGCACTTTCTGATATGAGGACATGGTCAAAAAGTACTGGAGAACCCGTGAACTAATGGCTTAGGCTCCAATATTCGGCATTTGTAAAAGTAAAATATTTAAGACATATTTCATATTAAATAATAGATTTAAACTATAATTCATAACACTACTTGAAAAACATAAATTTTAAAAAAATTAATAGAAATTATGAGATAAATACGCTTTTAATTTCGACTAAAATTTATAAATATTTAAATAGATATTAAATATAAAAAATATTACAAAGATTTATGCGAATAGAAAACAAGAAAATAGAAATCTTCAACACACTATAAGAATGTTTTTTCCATCATTGTATGGAAATTATATCTTTCTTAAAAAACAATTAAATTTGAAGAAATATTTATTTCAATGTCAATAAATCTCACAACCTAGTAATTTAACGAATAAAATAATGCCGCATATTTGATTTTTAAAAAATGTGTTAAAGGCTTTTATTTTCTTACCAAGGATCGCAAGGAGGATAACTACCTTCAGCTGCATATTTACTTCTAGGAAAATAAATTATTTCTGTTGAGTTAATCGCTTTTGAAGTTAATGGCGTCCTTCTGTAGCTATCAAAAAATCTTCTTGAGGAAGTTGTAGTTCCTCTGTTTCAGATGTTTGCACCGGAACTTTTAATTTCGACTTCCTTTAGCAGGAAATAATTAACCACTCGGGGAGGTGATATGCAAACAATGAACAGATTAATTTTTATCTTGACCTTTTTAACAACCAACAAATAATTGCGAGTTTAATTTATATTAGCTTTATCATTTACATTGCTGAACATGTTATGCAATAGAACACTATCAATTTTTAGAACCATTTCTTTAACTGGACAGAGAAATATTAGAGCCTGCAATTTATTTATCCAGATAACGCTTTCATCATTTTAAGAAGATAGGAGGCTATAAATAATCCTTTACTAACTGAATTTAGATTTTGTGTTGGCCATGTGTACAGTAAAGAGGCCTGACGACCCAGTGGCTGGCGCTTTGGCCCTCGGTACCACAGGCTTCCGGGTTCGAATCTGGCGATGCCATGAATTTTTGTAGTGGTTTGAATCCACTTTAAATCGGTCTAATAGGATCGTAAAGCGTTGTGGAGGTAGCGTCCGTAGCATATCTTCAGTTACACGTGCCCCCTGGGTAGTGCTAAGATGAAACAACAGTGGTGCAGCCTGGTTATTGCATAAAAGATTAACAGCCTGTATGGCCAGCTGCATTAGAACAACAACAACAATATATTACAGTAAAAATTTAACGTAAAACAAGTAGTGCACTAAAAAAATTAAATAAAATACCTTTAAAAAATTGGAATTGAATGAAAATAAAAAAAATCTGGAAAATATAATGTATGAAACCTGTTTTTTCATGCAAATTACTAAATATTAATTGAAAAAAAAAAAACCAACGATAATATTATATTCAATTTAATATGTATTTCCTATTTGCATTTACGATGAATCAAAGTTGCATTAAAAATAAGGAAAAGGGGCATACTTACTAATTTTTTAAAAATACAGAAAAATAAAAACATATATATAATTAAACAAAAAGAAATTTTAAATGAAAAGAATATCAAACCTATAAATTAGAGCATTATAAGGCAAAAATTTTTAAAGAAAAGTTCAAAAGGTTTATTATAAAACTTGACATTTTAGTTTTGTATAATTTTTTAAACCTTTATATTTTTAAGATAGAAAATCTGATTTTACATCATTTTAATAAAATCAATAATGAATATTAAGCTAAACATTAAAAATTAATTTTTATGAAAATATTAAGCACATCAAATATTAATTTAATAATGAAAAAAAAGCTCTCAAAAATGTTTTCTGCATAAAAAAATAAAACATAATATTTAATATTATAAGCAACTGATAGCAATAGACTGAAGGGAAATTGATAGCCATAGCAACTGATATGAAAGGGTTCCATTTATTAGAAAATATCATCTGCATGTTCTGCAATATTTGTATTTTACTTTACAAGAAAAACTCCCATTGTAGAACGTAAAGCTGAATAATAATTTATAGAAAAAAATCTATTGTTTAAATTTTTTTACAGATAGAAGCAAAAACACTATTATATTTTTTCAAAGTTTTTTAGGTTTGGCTTGTCGCTCCCACAGTCATTTTGTGCACACTTTAGGATAATTAGACCAGGACCTATGTAGTTTAACATGGATTCCAAACCACTTAAAAAAACGTGCATGCAAACCATCAGATTCGAAACTGAAGTACACTAAAGGCCAGAGCTCTTAGCCAATTGTCATCAGGGCGCAAAGTGTTTTATGTTTCATTATCTGTCACAAGATTCATGATTTTCTTTCTCGCGTACTATATTTGATGTTTCTGTTTTAGTAACAAGCAGAATGAAAAAAGGATTTCATATAATCCTATTGTATTTAGCGACATGGCTAAGACAAAATAGTCCAATTTTTTCTCCAGGGAAAATATAATTCAAGAAATCCTAATCCGCATATAATGAATTTACAAAACACTTTATAATTCTTCAACTACTAATCCAGTTAGTGAGGAGATATGGAAAACAATCAAAACCCCTAAAACCACTCATGAGTTGGCAATTTTCAAATTAAAATTTTCCCTTTTGGACATTACAGGTTATTCAACCAGGCAAAAGTATAAACAAAAATTCCTTATTTAAACTCTAACCATAATAATTTATTTTTTCATTTTCAATTAAATATTAATTTAAAAAGTCAATTTTTCAAATTTTTCCTTTCTCTCCTTCTTTTAAAATTGCTCATAGCTGAATGAATGTTATAGTGTCGGATAGAAAATCTTAATGTACCTTTACATAGGTTATTTTTATAAATGAATTTTTAATTTTTTTTTCCAAAAACTATAAAATGAATTTTGTTGTATTTAACTATATATGGGGCCTAAATGGCCGAGTGAATGGCGTTCAGTTTCACAAGTGTCGGTCCGGCGGTGGCAGAGATATTTGTAATGGTTGTAGTATCCACTTTAAACCGTAGGTCCTGGTATAATATAACTAGAACGTTGGGCGTAGAGATACATTCCTACCCCATAAAAAGAAAGTCTTTTCTGGTCTCGAAATCTGCCAGTAGACAGACGGCCTTAGAGCCACATCATGGAGCTGTTGCACCAATGAAGAAGAAGTGCTATATATATGTTTTTTAGTATCAGAGCCTTTAAGAGAAAAAATTTTTGACAAAGAATTGACAATAATGTATGTATTAGAAGATCAACAAAGAAATTGATCACCTAATCAAAATAGAGACATGGTGAGATACATCAAATCCAAAAGAACCGCTGGCTCGACATGGTACATCGCAGAGATGAGGGAAACATCATTAACATGATTATGTTATGTGTAAATTGTTCAACAATAGGAAGAGAGGACGAACAAGGAAAGACGGATTGATACTGTTCAAGAGGATCTTATACACAACCTAAAAATTATTAACTGGAAGAGATTAACATTGAGCGACAATGACAAATGGAGACCTGTTGTGTTGAGACCCAAGAAGGTTGTAATGAAAGTAAAGAAGAAGAATATATATGTTCTGAACGTAAGTAAAGACTAAATTATAATATGTTAATTCAATAAATCTTTTAAAATCACACAAAGAAATTTTAAAAGTGAATGTTTAGGTAATATTAAGAACAATCACCGGAAGTATCTTCAAATGTTTAAATTTTAAGGCCTGATTAGACGGATTTTTAAATATTAAGATGGAATTTAGTCAAGACATGGAATTGAAACAAGTAAATAGGAGAAAATACCTGGTAATTTTAAAGTATATAAAGAAAGTGATGCCGATTGAACTTTAAAAACTAATGAAGCTGCAAGTTAGAAAGCGATTGCTTCAGCAAGAATTTATTATGGAAAATAAGGAATGCATATTTCGAAGCAAACTGAAAATTGAAATTATAATTCAAGTAGTATTTATCAGTTTTTTAAACTTTTTTTCATTATGCGTGGGAGATTTTTTGTTATAGTTTAAGGATATTCTAAGAAGAAAATTCTCTTGCACGACAAGAAATACATCAAAAATAAATTACTTATTTATACTTAATCATAACCAATTCAGAAAAATTAGAAATATTATAAATATAAGTAAAGTACACAATATACTCTGGCGCTCGGTGCTACAGGTTGCAGGTTAGAGTCCGTAAGTGTCATCCGGCTGTGCCATGGATGTTCGTAGTTGTTCAGAATCCATTTTAAACGGTAGATACCTGTCTAATATGACTGTAGAGAGTTGGACATAAATGACAATCCTACCCAATAAAAAGAAAGAATCCCCTTCTTGAAATCTGCCAATAGGCAGACGATCTTAGCCTCCATCAATGAAGAAGAAGAGAAGGTACACAATACGAGACTTAATTGAACATAGAACTATAATATTCGAGAAAATAAACAATTTTCTATTTATAAGAAATTCTAGAATTTCAGTTGTGTTCGTAAGCAAGAGTGTGACCTATATCAATGCGTTTTGAAATGCAAAAAGATTACATCAGAAAGAGCTTATAAAGAAATGACTAAAATATTAATTATTTTTTTTTGAATATATAATATTTAATATAAAATATTAATTAATATAAAAATAATATTGATTTTGAATATAAAATATTAATTTTGAATATAAAATATAATTTTGAATATAAAATATTAATTTTGAATATAAATATTAATTAATATAAAATAATATTAATTTTGAATATAAATATTAATTAATATAAAATAATATTAATTTTGAATATAAAATAATTTTGAATATAAAATATTAATTTTGAATATAAAATATTAATTAATATAAAATAATATTAATTTTGAATATAAAATATTAATTATTTTTTTATTATATTAAAAATCCCCGTTGAAGTAAATAATTTATACATACTGAAGTTATAACTTTATAAAAAATAGTTTGAACAAGCTGAAATTTCATTTAAAAAAAAACTTGTATACCAGATATTAAATTGAAAATTATTTTGAGCAAAGGAAACTATTAATTTTTATAAAAAATAATTATGC
>BPLR01012163.1:0-32914 GCA_021605095.1 Caerostris extrusa
TTAGAATAACTCTATGCTTAATAAAGTGTACAAAAGAAAAGGTATCAAATATATGTTTATGGTGTAATAATTTTATTAGGAATAAATATTCCTGAAATTGATCATAAAAAATGAGAGAGGCCTGATAGCCAATTCTCTGAGAACTCTTTGGCACCACAGATTTCAGGGGTCTTATTCTGGAGGTAGCATGGATATTTGTTAGTGGTTCGGAATCCGAGGATTAAACTGTAGGTTCCGGCCTCAGCCCAAAGTGTGTAAAAAATGTGTGAACACAACTCAAATCAAAGCAGGGAAGTTGTGCACATATTCGCATTTTATTAGCACATTCCTCCCCCTCTACTTTTTTAGATATTAAAACCAGTTGTACTCTTTTAATTTAAACTGATAAGATATAAATATAGAATACTCTTGTGCTATATAAAGTAAATCAAATTCTCAAAGTTTTTTTTTTTTACCAGTTCTTAAAAACTATTCAAAGCATTAAATTTATCAATACAATTGAAATACTGTAATAATTCGTCCTGATAAAAAATTATTGTAAAAATTCACAATATAGATTTGATTTTAAAAGAAAATATCATCCTTATCTGAAACTCAGAAATATTTAAACAGAATATGTCGGCAGAGAAAGTAAAACATATTTTTTAAATAAATTAAAAAATCTGCGCAACTTTAAAAATTCTGTGGTGAGTTTTAATTAATATAAAAGGTACATAATTAATATAACGATCTTGTAAATTCTTAAATTGTACAAATTTTTATGAGAGCAATTAATGTATAATATTATCATCATTATAAAACGTAAACATGCAACAATTTACAGTTTCGTATTATATTTAATTAGTTTGAAAGAAATGCAAGGCATGGAACATGCAGACAAAATATTCAATATTAATAAAAGAAAAATATATCTTGATTATAAATTAGCAATTCATGCATTCCTTCATGTTAATCAATTAAAATTAAAATTAAAATTATTTCAGTAACAAGCATGTGAAATGAGTAAAAAGTTTATGAATATTCCCAAATACTGGAAGGCATAATATTTTAAATACTACAATTAAAGGCTTTTCATGGGTGACTAGCGCCAGAGTGCGACAGGTGCCAAAGGTTTGATTCGCAGTCCAGTCGGTGCGTGAAGGTTTGCAAAGGTTCGAATCCATATTGAACCGTAGGTCCCGGACTAATATGACTGCTGGGCGTAGTGATTGATAACCCTGCCTGTAAAAAGAGCATCCCTTTTTCGAATTCTGCCAGTAGGCAGAGATTTGCTCACCATGGGGCCACAAGCGCTGAGCCCTCAATGAAGAAGGAAGGGAAGGCTTTCTTTAATATTTTATTTTAATATTTTTATATCAGTATAATAACATTCTTATATCACTCACTTCTTACTAAACAGAGAAAATTGATATTATTATCGTAATTGTATTTGAATTCATCCTTTTCTTCATTGGCGCAACAGCTTCCGCACAGAGCCAAGATCGTTCTGCCTACTGGTAGATTTCCAAACATGTTTGGTTTGGTTTGTCGCTCTCACGGTCATCTTGTGCACACGTTAGGCTAAACAGACCTGGACCTACAGTTTAAAGTGGAACCGAAACACCACAAATATCCATGGCACAGCAGGGACTCGAATCCGAAACCTGAGGCACCGAGTGCCAGTTGAATTCATTCACAAGAAAAAAAAAATTAAAAAACCTTTACATTTAAAAAGTTATTTGAAATGTGATTTCCTCTTTTCATTCCTCTCCCTTTAAAGTACAGAGCCCCACAACATTTAGAAGCACTGCTGTACTCAATACTAAGTATTTATTAAATAAAAAGTTGTGAAAGTGTTCCAGAATTTATGAGAATACTCCATCAATTCTATTACCCGCCCGTTTCACTGAAGAGGATGGATGAAACTTGTCAAAAGCCAATCGAGTATGTCTGAAAAGTGCTTTCAAAGGGTCAGACCTTTGGAAATGGCAGCTCGGGCTATAAATCAATTTCTGTTAAAATATCCAGACTATTTTTAAAGTAACTTAAAGTGATTTGGATCGGACTACCTCAGTTCGAGCTTTGCTTAAACTCTATTATCTGCATTTTAAGTGTGCTAGATGAAAAGGCGTATGAACTAAAAATGCTTTTTAAAATATAAAAAAAAAGTTGCGAATTAATTTTTGATGAATATTTTCTAATCTGAATTGATTTTATTTGTAGTCAGGATCTTATTGCTTCTATTATAAAATATCATATATTTTAGTTAAACAACTATTATATCTTTGATATTTTATAATAGAAACAATAAGATCTATTTATATAGAATGGATGATGGAGCAGTTCGAAAATAAATCCATTGAAAAGTACGATGTATGTGCAAAATGGAAATAGATATTGTATCGAGTTTGAATTTATGTATTTTTTTCCTTATGCATCTATATATCTGAGTAACATTTCTTAATTGTAGTAAAATTTCAACAACCAAAATGGCCGCTGCGGTTACAAAATACTGCGGTTTCATTTGGCGGAGAAAAGACCTTGATTATCGGATCGCTGAAGTGCAGAATCCGCATAAGATCTATCAAATTCAATAGGACAGGAATATAACAAAAAAGTGAATAACTCTAGAACTTTATCAAGAAGAAATTGTTCAAATACTACAAGAAACACCATCCAATTCAATCAGAGAAGTCTCTTAAATGATGCATAAATAAATTTTTATAAACATAAACTAATCCTTAGACACTATTTGTAGATGATGAATGAAGTGGTATATGGGGATGTGAAGCAACAAAAAGACTATAATCCCCTAATCACTATATATATGAACAGTTTTCCTTATTTTTAATCACATATGTCTCCACAACGCTCTACGATCGTGTTAGACCGGGACCTACGGTGGATTCCGAACCACCACAAACATCCATGGCACCGCCGGGACTCGAACCCGAAACCTGTGGTACCGAGCGCCAGAGCGCTAGCCACTCGGCCATTCAGGCCCACCCCTATTTGTAGAATTTAAAAACAATAATCTGTTTATATTTTGAAAATCAGGTAGGCAATTCAAAATGATGTACAGAGCATTTGACTTTATATTGGTTAATCGTTATATTTAGTAACACATATTCCACGCCAGTTTTAAAACATACGTAAATAAAATCACATGAAAAGCAGCGTTTATTTTTAAAAAAAAGTTTTTGAAATGAAAGTTTTCTCGTGTTGTGTGAAGAGATTAATCTGTTTTAAATAATAACTTATACACTTACTTATTTTTTTTTAAAATTTTATATCTTCCACTTTATTGGAGACGCCAACACCGCCACTAGCCAGGACAACATCATGTTCACACATGATAATACTAAAACATGGCAATCTTGGCGACAAGTTTGGCTGTATAGGTGAGCAATCTGGCGTTGCTTACGGAAACAACTATGAGCTTAGCAGAGATTGACAGAACTTTCAAGAACTTTTAAAACTTGAAATTTTTTTAAGAATAGGAGGCATTACGGACATTCTATTTATTCTCTTTATCAATAGTTAACTCGTCCCTTTATAGGTTTCAGCAGTTGTATATAAGTCAGTTGAGTTTATGCTTTCATGGTTTGGCATTTTATTATTTTGAGCATTTTTATCTTTGCGATTAAGTTTGTTGGTGAATTTTCGTTGATTGTTTACCTTTTCGTTTGTAGTGTCCTATTAGAGATTTAATAAAACTGTTTATAACGTATAATGTGCTTTTCTGGAAAGTCCAAATACAAAAATCAAAAATGCAAAATGATTCAAAGAATGAAAGAAATTAGAAATAAAATCAAAACGAAAGAATAATAAGAAAGGAAAAAAATTTACAAGTTTGATACAATGATGATAATAATGAATACTTTTTATGTACAAGAACTACCACTTAATAATTAAAAATATAAAAAAAAAAAAATGGAAAAAAAATATATATATATATATATATATATAAAATATAAAAATAAAAATAAAAAAAAAATGGAAGAAAATTTCAGCCAAATTTTTATTAATTAATGAAAAATTATTTATATGTGCAGAGAAACTATAAGAACTGCTTTATTTCATTGACTTCTAATAAGTAATAATCATGATTTGTTTATTAGTTATTAGTTGCATTACATTAGTTAGTTATTAGTTACATTATACCAATATCAAATTTTTGCAATTCCCATGGCTATTATATATTTTGTAAATCGCATTAAAAATATTGATTTTTCTTGGAATAAATAACAATATTTGAATTTTTTTTCACCAATTAAAATTTCCTTTTAAAAAAGGATAATTTTTAACTGAGTGAGGTAATTTTTGAAAGGTAAAAATTATGAATTTTAAAAAACAATTTATGTTTATAAAATTTCTGCTTGAGATCTATGCACACATTTTCTTATATTATGTGAAACTATTCATTACGAAAAAAATTAAATGTTTTATTTTAATTTCCATAAATTGTCATATAATGTGATGTGTAAAATGTGAGTGATATTTATCAAAAACAACTTATTTTTCAGTTGTAAATATTCTCAATAAATGCTAAAATGAAATCTTTTGAAATATAAGTATTTATTGTAAGTGTAAATTGAATTTGAAGCGTAAAAAAAAAAATGTGCACTTGATACTTTTTTTTTAAATGATATGATTATTAAATTTAATAATCTTAACGTGATTATCATTAAATTTTATAATCATGGATTATTCAGGATTATAAAAATTATTCAAGTATAATTGTAATTAAATAAAATATTAAGTTTTGTATTTACTTAATATTTTATTAAATAACATATAATTTTTTGCGGAATATTTCATCAAATTTAAATAAAAAATTATAAAATATCAAACAAAAACCCAAAATTATTATCATTAAAAACAAATCTTTTTTTACACATAGTCTAATAAAAATAACTGTATTTCAATAAATATTTAAAAACAAAAAGTAATTGTCGTATACATATTTGATATTGTATGTTTATAAAACCTAACAAACATTTTGAAATAAACTTTTTTTAAGAAACTATATTAATAAATCAATATTTAAAGGATAATTAAGCAAAATGGCGTGAAGTACTAAATATTTATATTATCAAATAACAATTTAACTAAAATCAGTAATTGCATCCTAAAGAGGAATACAAACATAAAATCAGTTGTAAAAAAATATTTGCAAACTTCTTTTTGTAGCAAACCTTTATCAGTAATTGCAATCAACTAAATAGAACTAATAAAAAATATATGGCTATCATCAAATAAAACTACAAGAAACTTTTTCAATGGTGCAGCTTTTAAGTTATAATAAATGCAAAAGCACGAAACTTTTATGACATATATATGCATCTAATTAAGTGTGATATTATTCGCATTTACTTTTTTTAATCAGCTAATAATATTTCCATTGGCATCTAATCTATATTCAATTGATTTCGATGTTATTTCCACTTTTAGATCAGAAAAGAAAAGTACAACAAGAAAAAGTACAGGAAATTGACTGTGTAATGCTTCTAGCAAAAAGGAACAATATGTGATTAGATCTCAGAGCTCTCCTACTAAAATCAGAAGTTAATCCACTTTTCGTGGTACACTCCAGCAAAAGGAAGAACTTGCTATCAGTGGATTTGCAAAAACTTTTTCCCAATATATAGGCTGCACTTTTTGTTCGTAATTTATGTTTGTCATAAGAAGATTGGAAGGAGGCCTGTGGATAGTTGCCATACAGATGGTGCAGCAAATAGGATTTCTTTTTCGCCATTATATAGATAATTTCGGGATCAATAAATTTAGGAAAGTTTTATGTGATTAAAAAAGAAAAGTCCACAGAAATTAATTCCAGAAAATGCTTTCTACTTTATTTGTTACGGTATATTTATTAATACATTCAAAATGACTAATATATCTGAAACTAATAGGAATTCTAAAAAAAAATATTATAATTCAACTTTTGATAAGTTGAATTAAAATATTAGCACAAATTCACAAATACATAAGCATTCTAATTTTACAAAAGTTAAAACCTCATGAAAATCTTATAATAAAATAATATAATAAATAATGCTATACTTTTTTTTTTTCATGATTTATGTTTGTCATAAAAAGGTTTGGTAATAGGCTAATGGTTCGTTGCCATTCATATTGTGTGTATAGTTTTTTTCTGCTATCCTTTAGTGAGAAAAATTATTTATTATTATTGTTATTATCATTATTATATTTATTGATACCCTCAATATGATTACAAATTAATAGGGAATATAAGATAAGAATAGTTTTCGATTCAATTTAACTAATTCACAAATATATTAGCATTCTAACTTTTATGAAAGTTAAAACCTCAGGAAAATTTTATAACAAAAATGACAATAATATTATAAATAATGCTACAATTTTTTTTTCGTGATTTATGTTTGTCATAAAATGTTTGGAAGTAGGTTTGTGGTTTGCTGCCATCCAGATTGTAAGTATAATTTTTTTTTTTCGCTATGGTTTAGTGAGAAAATATTGCTATTATTATTATCCTTGTTGTTATCGATTCATTTGATTCGCACAAAATTGTGGCTTCTACAAATGCATAAGTGATGCCATTCACATTCTTGAAATACTCAAACAGAACAAAAATATTTCTTAAAAATTATAAATATTGAAATTCAAATTTTTTTCGCCAAAAATTTATATTAATTTCTTTATATTTTAATTTTATTATTGTGTCTTAATTTGATATATTAAACACCACACTATCATCATATAAAAATAAAGAAATTTATGGCAGGAGCCTTGTACCAAATAATCCATGATGAATCAAAATACATTGTTCAAACACATGGCCATTTGATAACATTGTCAGATGTCCACTTTATTAAAAATTGAGTGAAAATATATTTCGATTATGTATAAAAAAAAAGAGCAATATGATTAGACCTCAGAGTTAGTTGCATTGGAAAGTTGCCCAATTATTAATATTATTATTCCTTTGTATAGTCATAATAAAAAATATTTTGAAACTTAAATCTTCAAATCTTTTCGTAAATTTTTATTCCTCAATATTTAGAAATTAAAAAAAAAGACACACAAATTCTACAGCAATTCATAATAAAATTTTTAGAAAAAATATATAAATGTACAATATTTTTATTTATTATTATTTTACAAATCTAGCTCATCAAGAAATAAAAAATAAATGTATTCAAATAATGTTTTCCTTACCAACTCAAGACAACAAGACCAGAAGAGTGAAGAAAGTTAATGACTTAAATGTGATTCGCCTGCACTGTGCATATTTTTGTTAACTGGTCTTTCTGGTCAGTCTGCTCATCCATTTATATTATAGCCGAAAGATAAATTGTGCTTTTGAAACAATGGTGTTATTATAGGATGCATGCATTCAAAGGTTACATATGAAAAGCAATTCTGACTTTTGTTTTTGTTTAAAATCACATTCAAACCCCATCAAGCATAAAAAGTTAAAGGAAGTCGGTAGCTGTATAGTATATGACGGATTAACTGAGCTATTTGACAAACTGTTCTTTTATGCAATTTCCTTTTGATGCTAAGCCTTGTTTATATCCAAAATAATAAAAATCTTGTATCAGATTTCATATTTTGATTAAAAATAAAAATGCGAGAACACAAGTTAAATATTTTAGGGTGTTTAAAAATAATTGCAAGACATTCGTGTCAAAAGTGAAATATAGCAAACCAAGTTAAAATTACTTAAATCATTTAAACATAGTACTTTCAGAATGTGCTTTTGAAAGAATCTAATGTTCGAAAAAAGACATTTATTTACATCGAATTAAAAAAATTAAATCGCTTTTATTTCTATCTACATAGTAATGAATATAATTAATATTTAGGTCTATACAAAATAACTGTTTTTACAACATTTTACGAAGTATTAACAGGGAAAAAATTGGGGTTCTTGTATTAAGTTTCAGCATAGTATTCAATTTATTTTTAACACAGCTTATTTAATTCAGTATGATCTCTGATTCTGTATACCTACAATACAGAAGAAATAAAAAGCAAGTCCATTTTATAAATATTTTTTGAGGTGAATAATTCAGCATATATTTTGCGTCGATTTATAAACAATTTGTACAACAATTTTTATTTTAGCTTATTAGATTTTATAGAAAAATCAATTACAAAAACCAATGCTGATACTGAAAAGTTCGTAGTATATTATGTATTTCAACGCATATAATGTCATTATAATATCATGGTAATTTACTAATTTCGAGATTTGCAGGTCTGGTCTTTCCTTTTTTAATTTCCCTTTCGTGTATGACGAATATTATATTTTGCTAAAAAAAGTTTGAAAGTATAACATAGCCAGAAATATGTGTCATACCAAACATATAGAAACTGAAGGCATGCATCTTTTAATTCATTACAGCTTTCTTTTTTTTATTTTGATAATTTATCATTTAAGAATCCCAAGATATTTATCTACTGAAATTTCTTTGTTTACAGAAAAAGATACTAAAAAAGTATAAATTAAAAGAAAAATTTCAGAAAATAAAATCAAGTATAAATTTCCTTTCAAAATTATACAATTTCTCTATTCCAAAAAAATCATAATTTTAATTTTTAATAATTTCATAATAATTTATAAAGTAAAAAAAAAATAGCTTGAAATTTTCGATTTTTATATAAATTTAAAATTTTTTGTTTTAAATTTTAAAAATTAATTAAAAAATTTTAAGAAATTAAAAAATAAACTTTGCTTTTAAATTTTTAAAGAATATACCACCATCATTATCAGTTTACATACTTAGTCCTGAATGAATAATAATATTTGCAGTTTTACTATTGAAATTAAAGAACAACAAAATGTTCAAAAACATTAAATAACTTTAAGGAAAAAAAAAAAAAAATGTATATATATATACATTTATATATATATACATTATTTACTAATAATATATACTAATAATTAGCATACTGAAAATTTTACTATATCAAGTATGTTATTATTTACTAATAATTAGCATACTTGACATAGAGTTGAAATATGCGAATAAATTTTGAGAACACAAATTTCTGGAAAATCAATTTCTTAGCAATGTAAAAATTTTTAAAAAAATTTAAAAAATTATTTTACTCAATTTTGAAAAAAAAATATTTGATTATTCAAATGATTATTTAGAAAAAGTTTAAAAAGAAGTCTAGAGCATTTTTAATATTATTAAATACTGTTTTATTCCAACTGTATGCATATCAGGAAAAGTTAAAAAAAAAAAAAGAGAGTCTAAGAAACTGTTTGTTCTGTTTCCAAACTTACTTGCATAACAGTCAAAGTTCTAATTAAAAAAAAAATGAAGATATTATATAGTCAATTAGAAGCTTGAATATTGTATTCTAAATATAATCCTAACTGCACAAAAAAGAAACCGTATGCCTTAGTACAATTATTTTTAAATATAATTTTATATTATAATTATAATTTTTTTATAAAAAGGGAGAATAAGTGAATTACAAATATCAACATTCGAATGAAAGTAATAAAGAAAATCGTTAAAACAGAACAAATATTTTTTTTCTATAATTACTAATAAAAACGAAAATAAGTGAATTATTGAATGTTAATATTCAAATGAAATTAATAAAGAATATAAAATTCTTCGTCTAAGAAAAGCGTTAAAAAAAACATTAATTTCAACTTAAGAAAAATCATAAAATCATTGTGAAATTTTAGAAAATTTCATAAGATCTTTACAAGATGTTATACATTTTTACCAACAATTTATATTTAAAGATTTCTTTGTTAAAATTATAGATTTTTTTATAGAAGCTTAAGCGTAAAATATTACAAATATAAGAAAAGTAATTAAAAATAATAATGAGGCTTTAAATGTACGGGTGTGACAGAAAGTCTGCAATAAACTTTAAAAATTGATATAGAAGTGTGCTATTCTTACAATGCTTTTGCTTTGCACTAAAAGTATTGTAAGAATATGAGATTTTTTTTCTTTTCTTTCTTTTACAGCAAAAAGTGGTTGTAGCTCAAATTGGTTCCACGTGGTTGGGCGTGACTACAGACACTCTTTCTTAAATATGGAAATGAGAATGAATATAAAAAATGACCATTCAATGAATATTTTATTCAATTATAAGTGACTGACTGCATGCTTTCCGTGAATTTCTTAAACTAAGAAGTGAAAAATAAATGATTTCTGATACTTCAAACCACAGAAGCATCTTAAGAAGAAATTAATCTCCCGGTAGATGAGCGGCCTGATAGTCAATTGGCTAAGGCTTTTGTCTTTAATACTATAGGCTTCAAGTTCGAATTCTGGAGGTGGCGTGAATGTTTGTGCGTGGTTCGTAATCCACGTTAAACTGTAGGTCCCAGTCTAATTATCCTTCAGTGTGCACAAATGACCGTAGAGTGACAAACCAAACTAGTAGATGGTGATTTTAATTTGATAAATAACCAAAATATATAAAAGGTCGAATGGCGAATTCGACATAATTTGTTGTTCAACAACCATGTTGGTGTCACGTGTTTCTTTAAGAAATTTAATTTTGCTAATAAAAGCATTATTGATAAAAACAGAAAAAATATTATTGATTAACGCATCAACTGTATTGGCCTGGCACAAATTGCGATCACAGAAAAATTTGAGGAAGCCCCTTCTGAATGGAATCTCATGTTGGTGTTATAGCCTTCGAAATGGACAACACATTGTATGAAACAGAAAGGTAAACAGTTATCGCAAATCACACATTGCTACTTTTCCACTTATGGAGGTAACATTCACCCTGTAACGAGTCCAACTTAACATATTGACGATTGAATGAATAAGGGACCCACCGAGTAATAGTAATTTTATAATCAATTTGCATACTTTCGGAAGCTTAATTCCTGTTGATGCTCCCATTAATAATTTTTTAAAAAAAAATACAACTTTTAATTAAAAAAAAATTACGCATCCGGATTATATTTTGAGGAAATCGTACTTCTGTATTACTATTCGTTCTTTTATAAAGGATTTTTAAAAATTTTTATGTGACGTTCAGGAGGTGGAGGGGTGTAGGAAGACAGGGCTAATGTAGGATTAAGCATTGTTACAATAGTATTTTCGTCAGAAGGTTTGGTAAACGTTTTAACTCTCATCAATAACTTTTGAATTTTATTATCGAAAAATTATAGCCAAAAAAGTACATAATTACATTTATTTTTTATAAATCATGAAAAACGTGTAATTTAATTTTAAAAAATATACGTAGTTCACAAGTTAATAGTTCTCAGAAATAAGTGGAACTAAATTGATATTACTGTTTCACTTCAATAACAAAATTCCCAGCACAAAATTCGTTTAGAAAGTTCAACTTAACAAATGTTTACGAATAAAACAAAAACAAAAAGCGAACACTAAATTTTCATGAGTTAAGAAAATTCAAACTTTTCAAAAACCATTGATACCTCATTGATTAAAATAAGGTAACATACATAATAATCATTAATTTGAATTCTCAATAATTAATTAATTAAATAAATTAGAAAATATATAATATTAAACTTTACTCCACTTTGATATTGTGTTTTAGCTATAAATTTCTTAAGAAGTTTTACACGAAATCAAGATATAAAAATCTGAGGTAGAATGCTTCTCTCAAGTTTTCAAAGTATCAGTACGTTTTTTTTTTTTTCCTAATGCAGTTTGCAACATAAACCGTGATCTTTTATGCCATAAGGGCTTGCACAGACGTTACTCACTTTGCACTACTCAGGGGGCGCTTGTAACTTGAAGTTAAGTCACAGACGTGGAGTAACAAAGTATCAGTATGTTATATAGAGATAAAAACAAACTCTATTATCTACTGCTCCTTGCTGATAAAGATCCTAACATTTAATAATTAAGCTTAATAAATACTTGCAGAAAAGTGTAAATAAAAGGTATTTTTACAATATTGAATATAAATTTAAAAAGAAATATATAAGTTTTTAATTCGCTGGTTATCAAAAATTATTAGTATTTTTTTTAGAAATTAAAATTATCAAATATAATTACTGATTTTTCAAATACTTCATACCATTGTTTAATGTTGAAATGTTTTATATTTCCTTTGTATATATTCAAATATTATTTATTATGTATATTTATATTTTCCATTTCGCCATATTTATATATTTATATTTCCTTTATATATGTTTCTTTAAAATATAGATTTATATATATCGAATTTATATAATATATTTAGAAATTCTATATAGAAATATATTCTGCATGGAATATAAAATATATTTCTTTTTTAAATATTCTTAGAAATATTTCCAT
Source organism: Caerostris extrusa (assembly GCA_021605095.1). Lineage (NCBI taxonomy): Eukaryota > Metazoa > Arthropoda > Arachnida > Araneae > Araneidae > Caerostris > Caerostris extrusa. The sequence goes on from BPLR01012163.1 coordinate 12,264, forward strand.
TAAATTTCAATAAGAATTTGATCTCTAATATCCATTAAAACATCTTGTATATATAGAAAACTTAATCTCCTGTTTTTGTAGTTTGATAAAATGCAGAAATAAATTATAATTTTATGCATTTAAAAAAATGGCGAGAAACAAAGCATGACTTGGAAGGAACAAAGGAAGACTTTTCGACTTGGAAGGGATTACCTCATGTAAATCTGTTAAAAATATCAAGCAGTGTATTAGAAAAATACTTTCGTTAAACATTATATAAAATTTTTAAGAAATTATTCAGATTATATTTATTTTTTCTTGTATAAAAACTCTTTTTTTTAACTTTCCATGGATTATATAATGAAGGAAAAAATAAGATAAATAATTCTGTCTAAACCTTATTTCTGTATTAATTTTGCGTTATTTATTTTCCTTCCTACATGTTATAATCCGTCAATTGTTAAAAATAAAAGTTTTCATAAAAAAAGAAATCAGTATTGAAAGACAAATTTTTTTTAAAAAATTTTTTCAATTTTTTAAAGGAAATAGTTACTAAAGTGTACTAGTATATAATAGTATATTGAAATATCTTTGTATGCATATTGTTTGATTTTTTGATTTTCAATACGTTAGCAAATTAAATATATATTACATTGTAGAGATCGGCTTTATTCAAGATATTTGAAAATAATATTTTTTCAGATACTAAAGTTTGACATAAAAAAGTATATACAGCTTTCAATGATTTTTAATGATTTCTAAAACATGTTACTAAAAGAAGTCTCTAATGCTAAAATCTTAGTAGTATAACTCTTTAAATATTTAAAACCTATGAATATTTTTAAGCAACAACATGTAATTTTATTCATTCAATACGAGGAAGTGTTTTTGAATTGTTTTCACCTAGGTATTTCATTCCTGGGGCTTGTGAAAAATTAGAATAGTAGGTTTTATTATTATTTAATTTTAGTTATATGAATATAACTATTCAAATAATGAAGCACAATCAGAATTTTATATTATTGCTGATCTTAGAACAAATTTAATGACGTATAAAAGTTAATTTAATTGTCTTCTTTTTGACTTTGAAAGAATTAATATATTGTCCCATTGGTCAGTCAGTGAGACATAAAAAACTACTTAGTTTCTATGCCAGCCTACTGTACTTTTCAAAAGTTTATATATATAAATTTTAACCCACTTGAATATAAATAGAAAGAGTAACTAAATAGAACAACACCAGTTTATTAAATTGAGGAAAATAATTTGAAACTGCCAAATTTGATACACAAATTTTAATCACACATAAAATAATTATTAAAAGTAAATTAACATGTAATTTCAAAAGTTAGAAGAAATTCATTTTTTAGTAAATCGTTTCTCTTTCAGATAATACCCAGAAAATTTTGAAAGAATGAGTTAACAAGCAAAAAAAAAAAAAAAACTTGAAAGGAAAATTGATTTTAATTGAATTATATGTTACAGCAAACTTAAGAAACAGGTTTCGTAAATTTTTAAAGATATGTTTAAGAATAAGAATGATAATAGTTTATTTGAAATAGCTATAAAATATCTGTGTGTGCTAGGGGGCGGAGGGTGGAAGGGAGATAGAAAGATAGTTAGGCGAATATGAAAATTTTGTTAATTTTTTCTTCGAATAAAACCTATTACACGTTTGTTCTACATTTTACATTACGCTTTTTGTGTTCACATTAAATTCATTTGAGTCGTCACTCAATTAGTACGTTTATTTTGTTGATATAACATTTGATAGATTAATTTTTAATTAAGCTATGTCTAATTAAATAGCATTAATTTAAAAATAATAAAATATATTTTTGTTGATTTGATTTTGAATATATTTTTAAAATTTTGTATGACCCTACGGGAAAAAAACAAAATATTTTAGATCATTAAATTTAGTTAAAGCGTTATGATTTAATATCTGGCTGTCGATGCCATACGCTTCAGGTTAGAATCCCGGCATTGCCATGGATGTTTGTAGTGGTTCGGAATCCACTTTAAACAGGTCCAGATCTAATATGACTGTAGAGCATTGGGCGTAATGTCGACAGCCCTATCCTATAAAAAGAAAACAACTCCTGTTTAGAAATCTGCCAATAGGCAGACGGCCTTGGCCCACCATGGGGCTGTTGCACCAATGAAGAAGGAGAATTCATATTTTAATTAACAATAATATCAAATTATCTCCGTTTAGAAAGAAATTAGCTTAATTTAAATAATATTTAATGATATTATTTAAATTTATTATATTTTATTATATATTTTATTGATATAAGAGGATGTTGTAATAAATCCTTTTAATATTGATATATAAAATATTAAAGCCTTCCTTCCTTCCTCCTTCCAGCCTCATGGTGGGCGAAAGGGCGTCTGCCTATTGGCAGATTTCGAGATAGGAGATGTTTTTTTTTTCCGGGATAGAGTTATCATTTCTACGCCTATCAGTCATATTAGACCGGGACCTACGGTTTAAAATGGATTCCGAACCACTACAAGCACCCATGGCACAGTCGGGACTCGAATCGAAACCTGTGGCACCGGTCACTCTAGCGTTAGTCGCTCGGTCATCAGGTCCCATGAAAAGCTTTATTGTAATTTATTTAAAATATTATGCCTTCCAATATTTACGTTCCATAGGGTTGTGGGGCCAATGAAGAAGAAGTATTATTTAAAACAATACAACTCTACATGACTTACTGGGATCTGATAGCCGAGTGGCTAGCTTTCTGGCTCGGTACCACAGGTTTCGCGTTCGAGTCCGGTGGTGCCATGGATGTTTGTAGGGGTTCGGAATCCACTTTAAACTATAGGTCCCGGTCTGTTTAGCCCTCGTGCACAAGATGACCGTAGAGTGACGAACCAAACCAAATAAAACCAACCTATATGAGTTACATTATATACAAGAGCAGTGATAATTAAAAATTCCGACTAATATGTTTAGTAAACTTTTAAACATAGTGACGGGGAATGGAAAATTGCAGTTTGTTTATTATTATTTTTTTTAATTACATGATCGAGAAGAAGAATACCGTGCCATTTTTATGCAACCCCATATTCCTACCTTTTAATGAAAACCGCACAGGTAACGAGAAAAATTTCTTTTTTAACGACTCCGGTGAATTGCTTCGTGGAAAATTAAAGATAAAAAACAATGCAAAAAAGAGAAAAAAAATTAGCGAGAAGCCGTCACTCCACAGCGCTACCTGCGGCCAATCGAAGAGGTCATAAAAGTCTAATGGCGCAGCGATAGCGTTGTAATGCGAGGTTCCCTTAGAAACATTTAGCTGACGTGAAATGTTTGAGCGCGCAGTCTGAATGGCGACAATTTTCACCCGTGGTCGATCCAATGGCTCGCTTCCTAACGATTCCGTTTATCGACCAGGTGAGACCGACACCCTTGCTTCTGGCTGACCTTCAGACGGTTTTCTTTCGGGTACAATGTCTATGGAATTCAGATTTGTTATACATACACATACACATGAGAACTTAATTGGCAACTCCGGGCTCTTATCGGATTGGGAGACAGCGGTGATTTATTTATTCGCTGAGCATTAATATATTGATACTTCTACAGATTCTTTTATTTCTTGCACTTTGGAAGAAGAGGAATTGTGTTTCGGTTTTCATTCAAGATAGAAATGGTGTATTAATCTGTTTTTGAGAACCTTTCTGTATCGAAAATGTATTGGGATTTATTACAAAAATCCATCACAATTGTTTCGATTTTCATTCAATATAGAAATGGCTTATTAGTCAGTTTTTGGGAACTTATGGAAAAGTTCCCAATGATTCGGTTATCTAAAATTTATTGGGATTGATTACAACATTCTTCACAATTGTTTCAGTTTTCATTCAAACTAGAAAGGACGTATTGGTCTGTTTTTGAGAACTTTACTACATCTAAAATTTATTGGGATTTATTACAACATCTTTCACAATGATTTCGGTTACAACAATTGTTTTTATATTCATTCAAGATAAAAAGGGTGTATTAGTCTGTTTCTGAAAACTTTTCTCTATCTAAAATTTATCAGGATTTATTACAAACATCCTACACATTCGGTTTGCATTCAAGATGGAAATGGCGTATTAGTCTGTTTTTAAAATTTTTCTATGCCTAAAATTTATTGGATTTATTACAAACATCCATCACAATTGCTTCGGTTTTTCATTCAAGATAAAAATGATGTATTAGTCTGAAATTAGATTGTATATTATAAAAATATATTGTAAATATATTGTTAAGATCTGTATTTATTTACAAACTCCTCTAAGAGATAGAAATCGCACAGCAATGCTGGATTGGAAATGATTTACTGATGCATTTGATGGTGTTACACAAGTGCATAAGTTCCCCAGCGTTCTCGCAGTGTCTAAGGGGATGTAATGGTGAGATGTACAACGCTTAAACGCCATTCGTAACCACTTAGATATTACATTTCGGTGGCAAACGTGTGCAACTAATTTGTAGAGGAGAGCTGAAGTTCGAATCCTCTGGCGGCATTGCTATAACTTTGTTTTCAGAAACGAAGACACTCGATGGCGATTTGTGACAAAGTGGGCAAAATCATCTCATCTCTATAGTTAGTCTACCCTTGAAGGAAAAGGCCCTTAGTTATCACATGCAATTGCGGGCACTTATCCCCTTAAAATTCCTTCAGGTCCGTCCCGTCCTTAGAAACTGCCCTGTTTCTGTTTCAACACCCATTCATGCGCGTTGTCTTGAGGTCCACTGATGCTCGACCCTTACTTTCCTAACTGTTAGAGCCCTAGGTAGAGGGAGTTAAGAGTGGAAAAAAAGAAAAAGACACTCCATTTAATCAACAGGCGTACATATTTAAGATGGATAAGACGTGGACCTTGTTATGCGCTCTTGACTTTGTTATGTAGGGATTGTTATATTAGGATGCAGGCGTTATTGTAGGACTCGTTATATATGGACTGTTACGTGGACCCCAGCTATGTCATCTTTAGATTTTCTGGTAAAAGTTATCAAGAAAACTGGTGTCTGATACCACTCTGTTGACAGGACTAGAAAAACCAGCTGTATGCATCGCAGTGGTTGTGGCTATCCAGAATATTCCGAATTCCAAATGTCGGATATGTAAGGCTTTCATCATACCTCTAGAATGACAGTTTGAACACTTCCTTGGACTTTAATATGTAATTCCTTAGGTATTTTTTGCATTGATGCAATGTTCCCTTGTACGCTGTCCTTTTTTTCTGGTGTTTTATGCGCCCGTTACCGCCTAAAAGAAAGCATTTTAGACATTGATTCCGAGTAGTCTTTATTTTTTTCTTTTCTCCACTCCTGCAACTATGACTATGTAGCCCTTTTCAGTTAGAAAGATGAAGGTGGAAACATCTGTGGCTTAATATAGGGCACGAAACAGCTCATCGACCGGGAGTGTTGAGGGGAGGACAATGTATTTTGAAACACTTTTAGAAATAACAAACAGCAATTGCATGTCGTATGGGGGAAAAACCTGGAAAATTTTTCTCGGGAATTCTAAAACAATCGATAAGATATCCTTTTCACACATAGTCACAATCGTCATCGAGTTTCATATTTTCTGAAAGCAGCAACTATAACAATGCCAGCAGCGGATTCGAACCTTCTTCGCCACTGGGCCTTGAGTCGAGCATTCCGGAGCCATCTAGTATAACCTATTGTCTCCTTTATGAAAGTTTGTAAATCTGGTGTCGAGAGACAACCTATGCAAATTCAAATGGCAATTCCCTTCCTCTCCAGTCAAGTGTGAAATTGATTGTTGATCAGCTGTCAGCCAAGCGATCCTTTTTTCAATTAGTTTATTTTGGATGGACTTAATAAGGAGATATGAAACCCAAGTAATTAAAATATCGAAATTCTATTCTATTCTAAAAATGTATTGGGCATTTTCCAATGAAAATGTTGTCACCATAGCTTTCTTTTACCTTTTTCAAATTTATTTTCAGATATTCCTAAAAGTGTGTGGTAGTTCTGTTATTCACCCCAAGGGCGTTCACAAGTCTCGGCCACCCAAAGGCTATCTAATTTCCAGCGTCTGGAGACGCTGTAGAAAGACATTCTAAAAGGGAAGAGATGGAACAAGAAGGGACGATGCTGTTCGGAGACGGTGGAGATCTTTGTGGAGGACAAATTTAGTCTTTGAGGATCTTTGATCTTTGAAGAGGACAAAGATTTTAACAAAGCAAATATGGATAAATAAGTATATTTAATCCATTAAAATGAACCATCTCCATTAGAACTTTTACAAAGTAAAGAAAAATTAAAATTTTAAAATGAAACATTGGAAGGTACTTGTAAGAAAATACAAAGTGAGTAATTATTAATAGAACAAACTTAAAGACTAGAGAATAGTTATCCTTTACCATTCCTTAATGTATAACATACTGCCATGGCAAATCAAGTGCCTAGATGAGTCGCATGTGATAAGTTATAGGAACTTGATTGTCATCTGAGAATACGATAAGTAGATAAATAAGCAAGCTTTTTAAATAAAAAGTCGGCAATCTGTTTTTGCATTTTTTAATCAGAGAATCGTTTGTATATGCTAGACCAACAGAATTTTTTCCAACTGAATTATATTTTTTTATGAGACACGACTTTAAATTTAAAAAAGGCGAGTAATAGTGGCTTAATTTCTTTTAATGTTGGCGACTATTGTTTCATCCTGATCAGATGCCATTATATATGAGGAATCCGTTTGTATCTCTAAAAGAACATAAATTGCAATTAAAGAAACATTTCTGTATGTTATCAATGTTTAAAGCATTATCACACCGTTTTTGCCTTATCATATAATCGAATTTGGCTTAAGTCATATCTTAATGACTTTCAATTTTTCTTCTAAAGAATTATTTAATTAAACTTCTAGCATTCAATATTTAACAAAACAACTATATAAAACAAAACAACCACAATTGCGGAAAAAAACCAAATAAATACTAACATATTAAAAGTGAATCTCAAACAACAAGAGAAACATGAGAAAGAGAAAATGTCAGGAAGAATTCACTGTTGCAGAAAAAAATTAAGCTGTGTTTACAAGAAAAGTTTCCATATTAGACTTTATTAACACTTGTACGATAATAATAAATTTTGGTGATTTCTAGAAATTTTTCAAGTTTTCGTTAGCTCACCAAATTTTCTAAGCTTTGACGAATTCAATTCTTAATTTAACTGATTCAGATGAAATTTCATTATTATTATTTTATTATTATTATTATTTAATTTTTTTTTTTTTTTTGCTGTGCAAAAAGTATTTTTTTCATAACTAGTAAATCCAGTAAAAGAATTTAGACAGTGGGTTTTTAATAAATTAAAATGAAGCAATAACATTTTTTAAGTAGTTTAAAACTACAACACAGTGTATGTAATATGCAGCAATTGAACTTGTTAAATTTTTTGAAAAAATCGGAAATAAAAATTTGTTGAAATCGAACTTTTTAAACAATTTCAAAAGTAAACATATACACAGATCAAGTATAAATTTAATAGTAGCATAATTTATTATCATTTAAAACATTTTACATCAAACAAATAATATGTAGTTAATTTTAATTATTACTTAAAGGTATTTGATAAATGCTCTAATTATTAATTATTATTGTTATTATTATTATTTTGAAAAATCTTATTGTTTCTAAAAGTTGACTCATGTCAAGTTTTTCGTTATCCAACATGGAAAATTTTGCAAACACCAATTTTAACACAAATTATTAGACAAATCGGCGCCAAATTCTTATGTTTCCCGTTTAGCTAAATAACGGGCCAAAAATATTTTTTAAAGAAACTAAGCACAATTAAACCATTACAACCATTTTTCCCCAGTATTTATCGTTATAAAATTACAAAAAAAAAAAAAAAAAAAATAATAAATAAATAATACATTTTATAGTTACAATAAAAATTCTCGATTTTGATCAACTATTAGGGTACTATATGCTGATTATTGTATGCGTAAAAAAAAAATTATTGGCGAAATAAGTTATAAAATGCTCTATTTATTGAAAAAAAGTAACCACATTTTCATTATGTACAGAACAGACCATCAAATAATTCACATTGTGTACTGTTGTATTATATTAATTTTAAAATCCTTATTTTCTTCTAGCAAAAAAGAATATTTGGAAAATAATTTTAATAATAAATAAGAATAAAATAATTTATCTAAATTTAAAAATCAAAATGCGAAAAATTTAAAAACTTATTCACTTGTGCAAGCCTTTCATGCAATGATTATTTTCACTTATAGCTTCTAATTCCAGCATATTGATTTTCGGAACCATTTCATCTGAATATCACGATGCAATGTACATCTAAATTCAAACAAATCAAATCACGACATCAATAAAAGGTGTTCTCGGAACGGACTGAAACACCTTTCATCAAGTAATTAATTTTTCCAATAATTTGTATTTAATTTTCAGAAATACTTAAAGTTTTGGGTTTTTTTTTTTCATGTGGCTCTTCAATTTCTCAAAGTAATTTTTTCAATGCTATTCAACTATATAGTCTTATTTTTTCAAGAAATCTTCACGTAGCAAAAATTATCACACAAGTCTTACAGAAGTAAATAACCCACAAATCAATGCCAAAATAAAATACATAAAATAAATGGTAAATTTAAAAGGACATATGGCATTAAAAGAGAGATAGAGAAGGGGGGTTTAAGAAACATCAAAGAAAAATATTAAAAATTTACAAAAAAGGGTGTAAAAAGTAGGCTTATTTTTTAACAAGTTATCAAAAACTTTGATGACCGTTTGACTTTTTTAGATTGTTAGTCCTGTCCTTAAAATTTTTCTACTATGTGCAACCTGGAGCAGCTACTAATACTAAAAACCACACCACATTATTCTGTCCTGACCTGAGCTTGCCCTATACAGTTTGGGAATGATGGGAGGAGAGAAATCTGATTGGGCCCTGACGCTCTTAAAGTCATATGAGACCAGGGACCTACGGCGTAAAGTGGATTCCTAACCACTACAAACATCCATGGCACCGCCACGACTCGAAACCTGTGACACCGAGCGACAGAGCTAGACACTGGCCATTCAGGCCTCCACCTGGGGCTGTTAAATACAATGTGATCAATATCTTGCACTTCACCAACATTGCAGTTACAAAGATTAGTTGAAAACTGTTTAAATACGAGTTAAAACTGTCATGTTGAGTCATAAATTGAGGGATAGAGGCATTGAAAATTCTAAGTATAATGTAATCGACTCGTTATTTGTCTTGACACTTAGTCTTTATAAAATAACATTTGGTGTATTAAAATTAATTTCAATGTCCTGTTTGGTGACTTTTGTTACAGACCCATCATTAATATTCCTGTTTGACCACGAACAAAAAAAAATAAGTGTATGCATTGTTCAGTAAAGTTACTAAGAGTGTTTGAATATTAATGACAATATTATTGCAAATGCAATATTGATTCTTAAGACAGAGTTCGTGCAATTTATACATTTTGAATAGGAACTTCTGTTCATTTATCCAATTTAATGCAGTTTTAATGCAAAAAGTTTGACATTAAATATAGTACACTGATACGTATTCTCTTCTGTTGATATTCTAATTCATGACCATTTTGGCGAAATCAACTTTAATATTTATTTTTACTGCCATTAGTATAACAAACATTTGGAAAGCCTTTTATAAAATTGTAATAAGTTATAATGATGATTGGTTTCTTTTTTTTTTATGGATGAAGTTAAGGTGGTAATGAAAAGAAGTAATTATTTATATTACCCATTGATTATTTAATATCCTACAACTACTGATGCCTATTTTTCTTTGAACTGTCTACATGGATATACATTCATAGATTCAGATTAGACAGTACATAAAGGTTTTTTTAATCATATTCCAATTTATAAATTTACAAGAAAAAACAAATATATTAAAAACCATTAAGACAAAACTATTAAAATAAGTCAATATTTAGAAAAATCAATTATATAAATATAAATGATTTATATATATACATAAATAAATTATATAAATAAATAACTATATATATGAGAGAGAGAGAGAGAGAGATAATAATGAAACATTTTTACATTGATAATTTATAAATGCTAATATTAATAATAATAATATATATAATAATGCTATATATAAATTATTATATATTTTTTTTTAATAATTTATAAATGCTTATAAATAAATAAATTATATATATATATATAATTACCAAATTCTAGTCTATCGTTTTATTGCTTTGTCATATCACTTTATTGCTTTGACACCTCTGTATATAGTACATGAATAAATGAGGTGAAATATTTTTTAACCTCCTTAAAATGATTTTTTAACACCATCCTGACAGATTACCTTTTAACCTTTTTTCAAATAATATATCTTCTATTAATACCTTTGAATTTAAGAATACCGTTACAGCATTCCTCTTTAAAGCCTTCAAGATAATTTAAACTCAATTTACCAAGACTAACGAAATATTCTAAAATAAACTTTGATTGGCGTGTAAAACAATGTAATTCACTGCATTTTCTATAATTACATCTACAATAATAATCTTTACACTGAAACTAAAGGTATTATATAAAGAACAAATATTCAACAATACTAGCTAAAATTTACCTACACTACTTCAAAAATAATTGTTTCAAAAAATTGTTTTCAATCATCTGAATTTCAAAAAAATGTCAGGACATTTTTTTCTAAGTAAATTAAAAAAAGACTTCAAAATAACCTTCAAGCTGACATTCTTATCAATAATAACATTCGTAACTCGCTATAAATTAATATCTTTGACAAAAAGGAAATAATTTCACTTCACTATTAAGGGAATTACTTTGGAATTCCAAATTCACAATTCAAATCCCAATTCACTTTGGAATTCCAATATCAGTATCAAAATACGCAGCAATAAATCATTAATCTAGTTCTAAGATTAATTCTATCTGTACAAAACAAAAAGAAACAAATATAAAGAAAAAAGAATGTAAAGAGTACCGTTACATTCTTTTTCTTTTATAAAAATGGTGTCCTTGAAACATTTTTATACTAATACTTTTTTAATCTGCTATTTCGTTGCTCATTTTTTGTTACATTTTTCTCCATAGTTTACAATTTCTACAAACTCTATACATTGTAGGTGTTTTTCTCTTATATTCTTTATAAGAAATAGTAAATGAACAGTTATTTATTAGTTAATTTATTAGAATTCCTTAATGAATAGTAAATTTGAAATTTTTAATATAGTAGGCAGATAAAAAAAAAGTATATAAATAATCTTATTAAAATCTTATTTGTACTAAGTATTTGGATAGTTAAAAAAATTAAGATTATTGATGCATTACGCGTTAGTTAAATTACACAACAAAATAAATTCATTTTCAATAAAACAGCAATATGAGAACATTTAATTTTTAATATAAAAGTAAAATAAATTAATAATGTTGTAATATTCATACAGAATAATGAATACACCAATATGAAATGAAATGTACATTAGAATTTAAAATCAAATAAATAAACTTTAAAAACAAGTAATATAAAAAAAAATTTTATGTCAATTCCTACTTCTTAAGTAGAAATTGTCCTCTTACATCTAGCGTCATCTATAAGTAGATACATGCAATTTAAATCTAAAAAAAAAAAATAAAAAATTAATTAAATTTAATTAATGAATTAATATTTGAAAAAACTGTATTAGCAACCAGTGTCATCCGCTATAAGTTCAAAAAATATATTTGAACTTGAATGGATGAATAGACAGTAGTTTATTAACGACTGAAAATTTGAACAAGATATATATAGGAGAGTGTGAACTAATAGAAGGAATTGAAAAAAATGATGTTTTCCTTTGTTTTTTTTTTTTGCGGTCTATTATTGTGTGTTCTTGAATTTTAGTATAAAAAAATTTCTTGTTTTTACTAGATTGCTAATATGAATTTCTTTTATATATTCTGATGATATTCTATTAAAAGTCTGTCCCTTTATTTTTATTCTTATGATATTCTTGATATTTTTAAACTATAAAATTATGTCCAAACTAATTTATAATTAAAAAATATTAAGAATATCATTAGAATAAAAAATAAAAATACCAGTAGGATAAAATAAAAACTATATTTTTGTAGTTAAAGGTAAATATAATTTTCAAAAAAAAAATTTATATTTTGTCTTCATTTAATCACTGTTCTATTCGATTTTATAACATTAAATATAACATTTGTTTTATTATTAAAAAATTTCGATTTTAAATAAAAAGAATATTTTCTCACTAATTTTTCTGCCTGTAGATCACAAAACAAAATAAAAAATTCTAGCGCAGGAAATGATAAACGAGGTTGCCATTTTCTGTTGAATTGTTTATAAGAATCGTACATTTTTTTTTAATCATTGAAAAGGAAATAGGATTTAAAATAAGGATTCAAACCCAAATAAAATTTCAGGTTGAGTTAGAAATTTTGTTTAAGTTATTAGAAAATCATTTATTGCAAATATACTTTAAAATAAACTGCAATAATATCCCCAAAAAGTATTGTCTTTTTTATATAAGAATTCATTCTCGGGAATACCATATTCAGAAAAATTAAACAATTCAACAAATAATTCGTACTTTATTAGAATTTTTAAAACAGAAAAATAAAATTTTCTTATGTTATTAATTTTCCTTCTTTTGTTCTGATTTTTAGTTAAACTACGATTTCGTGGAAGACACAACATATACTTCAAATTACTTTTACACAACTGAACTTTTCAATAGGTCTTTAATTTTTGTTCTAGACAAATTCTAAAGAATTTTGAAATTCTCTGTTTAAAAAAAAAAAAAAAAAAAAAAGAATTGGATAAAGTAAAAATAAGAATGTCGTTAGAATAATTAAGTGTACGTAATGACTTAATGGTAATCATAATTTTCAAATTTCTTTTAAACTTTATCATCATTCAATCAATTATTTCATAACTTTAAATACAAAAACATTACTTTTTTTATTTTTAAAAATAATTTTTCAAATTTTTAAATGTAAAAAAAAAATCATTTTACAAAAAAATTAAAAAATAATTATTTATTAATTTATTATAATAAATATTTATTACTTTATTTTCATTGTTTATTTCAGTAGATTGTTTTAGGAAGAGATAGATATAACGTCATATTTATTCTTAAATATCATAAGCATCTGAATTTGGTTTCAAGACTTTCACTTCTTATAGCCTAATAGAGTGCTTAGAACTTAACGGAAAAAAATTATTTTCTAAAAATGAAATTAAATTTTATGCATCTATAAATAACTATACATGAAAATCATCCTTTATAAATCAAGTGTCATTTTAATAACTCTTAATAGAAAAAAATGTTGCAACTTACCCAACATGGCAATAAAAAAAATGATGCAGATGTTTTCAAAGTTCAGTTGCGAATAGTAAACAAGTTTTTAACAAACAATTTTTATAAGAAAAAAAAAAAAGAACCGAAAGTTATTTTCTTCCTTTTTATAACTGAATACAATTCTCTTAACACCGTTATTCAAAGTTTATTTTTATTCGGAGAGCGAATAACACCAGTTCAAAAACCTACTTACACTCATGTCCATAAATTAAGGATAATTCAGAATCACACAGAAATTGAACCCTAAAATAAAAATTTCACCTGTAAAATTATCACGCACATCTTGAAGAAGAATATGCAAATGACAGGAAACCACCATATGGCGCGGATAGTATGTCACAATGACGAAAGTGTAAGAGAGGGGTATATAAGGAATGGTGGCAAAAAGAAGTAAATTGCCCACAAGCGCTTTAAAAAGCCTTTCAGTGCCATAACTGCATAGTTATGGCACAAAAGAAGCATTTGGATGATTTTTTACGTGGTAGAATTATCGGACGACTGGAATGTGGACGTACCCAGCTGGAAGTATCCGAGGAACTTGGAATCGCCCAGAGTGTCATCTCCAGGCTTTGGCAACGATTCCAAGATGATGGTATTGTGAGTAGATGTTACAGCACAGGTCGCCCCCCGAGTTACAACGCCGAATGAGGACCGGTATTTAGCAGTTACTGCCAAAAGAAACTGACGGAGCACAGCATCAGACCTGTCTCGTCAGCTCTCTTCAGCTACCGGTACGACAGTTTCAAGGCAGACCGTGTACAGACGCCTAGGGCACATTGGTCTATATGCTCGTAGGCCTGTCAGATGTGTTCCACTTATCGCAACTCACTGTCGCCTGCGATTAACCTGGAGTAGAGAGCCTGCATTGTGGACACCGCAACAGTGGTCTGGTGTTATGTTTTCCGACGAGTCCAGGTTTAGTTTGCAGTCTGATTCTCGCCGGACTTTCATATGGAGAGCGCCAGGTACTCGTTACCACCAAGAGAACACCATTGAACTACACCGTTACGGTGGTGCAGGATGGCTCGTTTGGGGAGGAATTATTCTTGGTTCCAGAACTGACCTGTATGTTCAGAGTGTAACGATGACAGGCCACATCTATCGGGATGTCATTCTGGAACAACATGTACCTTTTGTTTCGGGGCGTCATGGGTGCTGAATTTCTGTCTATGGATGACAACGCCCGTCCTCACCGTGCAAACATTGTAGACGAATGCCTTCAATTGGAGGATATCACCCGTATGGATTGGCCAGCATACTCACCGGACTTGAATCCATTAGAGCATGTGTGGGATATGCTTGGCCGACGAATTGCAGCCCGTCAACGCCCTCCCACCTGTCGACCGGAACTTCGGAGGGCATTGTTTGATGAGTGGTGTAATATTCCCCAAGATCAGATTCATAATTTGATACTCAGCATGCCTAGGCGTTGTAAGGCCTGTATTGCATCGTCCGGGAGACATACTCCATATTAACCATGATACTAACCATGTTATACTGTTTTTTTTGTAAATAGGTTCTTTTTGAAATTTGCTCCAGGAGTAAAAATCGCAATTTTTTATTAATTATGTCAAACAAATAGCATCTTTTTTTTGCTCTTTACCTTTTGTTTAATAAATAGACTTTACAAATAAGTCAAATTTGTTTTGCTTCTGTCTCTTTCTTTGCTTGAACTTCATTATCCTTAATTTATGGACATGAGTGTACTTTTAGAATTCCATCAATTTGTTATAAACATGTTGCCACACGTGAATTAAATAATCTGTAAAGTAATATCTCGTGCATATTTCGAAATGAAAATATAATTTTAATATTAAAATGAACATTTCATCAAATGTAAAAAAATTTAATCCTTTACTTATTAAAATTAAAATATACAAAAAGTTTTTTTATATTAAACAAAAATCAAATATAATAATAAAATAAAAATCTTCGAATTTTTAAAATCCAAAACGATATATTGAATGATTAAATTTTCAGTAAATCTTATCGTTTCAAAATCTTTTTAGCTTTCCGTAAATAGTTATAAAAATTTAAATATAATGGAATCGTTCGGCAATAATAAAATAAATAAATACAAAAAATAAAAAAAAAAAAAAATTTTTAAAGTCAATTCCTACTTTTTAAGTTGAAATTTTCCTCTTACATCTGGTAACATCTATTGATAGATACATGCAACTTAAATCTAAAAAAATTTCAATTAATTAATTAAATTTAAAGAATTAATTAATATTTAAAAAAAAATGTATTATTATCAAGTGTCATACACTGCAAGTTCAAAAAAAAATGTATTTGAACTTGAGTGGAGGAATAACAAGTATTTTATTAACCATTAAAAATTTGAACAAGATATATATACGGAGAGTGTGAGCTAATAGAAGGAATTAAATAAATTTTTCAGCTTTCCTTTATTTCAACTTAAGCGTAGATAAATTTTCAAAATGGAAGGTCTCTTAGGTATTTCCAGTTTGATAATTTAATCAAAAAAAAAATATATATATATATTCACATGTTCATTTGTTAATTTACCCTTTTTTAGGACATCATAAAAATATAAATGACACAACGTTTACAAAAACATCATGGCATTCAAAAAATACGCAATTATAAATGTCATGTAACTCCAAGGGTTTTTATTTATGATACATATCATTTAAAAATGCAACAGGAAATTCAAGAAAGGTTTCATGTAAATATCATTGCACAGAAGAAATTACTTTAATTGCGTTACCTATCATAAGTCATATGTGTTTACCTATATGAAGTATTCATATGACATTGAAGCAATTATAATAGCCCTTAATTAGAAATTTATTCTTTCATCAAGCCCTAGTTAGTTTCACCAAAAGTTTGTGTAGTTTAGATTAATCAGTAATGAACGCATATTCACTAAGTTGTATTATGTCATATACATGAATTATCTCATGCATATATGATTCATATTAACAACAATGTGTTTTACGACAGAAACATTTTTTTTAAAATTATACATATCCAAGGAAAAAAATACAATTTTATAATTCATTATTTTATGTAATGATTGAAATTTTTAAATATTATTTTATAAGAAACAAATTTGCTAATGTAATTTTTTGTAATGCTTGATTATTTTATCAATTAGTTTTTGTCCTATGATTATTCGAAAATCATTATTTAAAATATTGATTAAATAAATTCATCATTAATTAATCAATCATTCGTTCATCATAAACTTAAATTTTAAGTAGTCTAAAATCTGGTCTATCTATCTGGTTTTAAAGCAATATACAGCTAGGAATTTTATAAAAGCATTTTAATATGTCAACATATCCTTTTTTAACTATTTTTATATTTTAAATAATATATAATTAGTTATTAAATTATGATTTATTATTATAGGCAATGATAATTTTATAAAACAAATGAGATTTTCTTCAAAAGACCGTAGTATGAGTGTTTATATACTACAATACTGATCGTAAACTGTTTTTAATTTACTGAATTATTTAACAGAAAAATGTACAATTATAGGTATTCATTTTACAAAAGACTAGACATTCTTACTCAGAACAGAAACTTCTTAACTTCCGAAGATATAATCCCAAGTTTATAGGAGGAGGCAATAAAAAAATCAAATAGCTTTTGACAAAATATTTATTTATTTATCAGTTGTTCGAAAAGATTAGGGATTTAACGGAAAATAAAAATTTTATTGTAGATTTTTTTCTAAAACAGAAAGGTTTTAGGAGCTGACAAAACTTTAAACAATTCTAATATTTTATTTTAATACAGTAGAGAAAGCATGTTTACAAGTTTATTAAAAATACACGTTTATTAAAAATTTGAATTTCTGAAGATTATCAACTAAATGTAAATATTGAGAGTTAATTCTATCAAAACACTATTGTTAATCAAAATTAACAATAGTTCTACAGTAAATCGTCGTGTTTTTTAAACTACACTTTTATAAGTTGAAAAGCATATTTAAATCATATTTTTTCCTATATATTGAAAAGCATATTTTTCAATCAGAAGCAATAAATATGATTAGATATATATATTCCAATATTTAAGAACATCTCTTGACTATAATACAAAAAAAAAAAAATAATAACTCAATCAAAAGATAACTGAATTTATTTCAAGCGTTATAAATCAAATCTTTAAATGCATTTTTTGTCATAGTAATACTTTTCATGAGCTATATAAATGTTCATTTCTAAAGATGTCTGTAAGATTTATAATGAAGCAAAAATATGCATTTTTCTTTTCTTTATAAATCTGAAAATGAAAATTTTGAGATTTATAAAGAAACAAAATTATGTTTCTTGTCAAAATGAAAATTTTGAATTTATAAATTCAAAATTAGAAACATAAAATATGCTTTTAATTGCTTAGCTTTTAATTCTGTAAAAAAATTTTCTTCTGCGTCTTTGAATCTTGCTGTAAAAATTGTTCAAAAACGCAACACACTTTCACAACCGTCTGGCATTTATGCGTACAGTGTGACGAAGAAGAAAATTACAACTGATCATTTTGATTCCTCTCCACTTGAGATTTCGAAGCTCAATGCAAGTGTCAGACACCAAACAATACAGGTAAGTATTTTATTCCTTTTTCTATATTAATATATTAACCAGTACTAAATTAACTTTAGAAATAAGTTATTTTAATATTTAAAATTGCTTTATTATTTAATCTTAACTCTTTAAAATTCTGTGTTTGGATACATTGTAGCTATGTGGTATTTGGTTTAAAATCAGAAATTATTATTCATTGGGGTTTAACTGAAGTTGAGCTCATTGACTAAATTTGTTTAACTGTAACAGAATTTGCCAAAATACAAATAAAGAATTAGTACGTGCGGATCATTTTCGAAGATGCATTGTCGGAATAAAGAGGGTAGATATCTGGTCACTAACTAACTAACTCTCCAACACTGCAGCGGCCTTATAGCTAACTGGCTAACTCTCTGGCCGTTGGTACCGAAGGTTTCAGGTTCGAATCCTGACGCTGGCATGGATGTTTGTTGGTGGTTCGGAATCCACGTTAAATTGTAGGTTCCAGTCTGTTTATCCTAAAGTGTGCACAAGATGACCGTAGAGCGACAAACCAAACCCCAGCACTGCAGTTCATGTTGGAACAATGGCGATCTGCCTTTTCTTTTTACGAAGTAGGGTACTCAGCCCTACTCTCAACGCTCTACAGTCATATAAGGTCCGGGACCTATGGTTAAAAGTGGATTCTGAACCATTACAAACATCCGTGACAGCTAGTAGTCGAAGCCGAATTCTGTGGCACCGAACACCAGAACGCTAGTCACTCGGCCAGCAGCCCCCGATCTGTAGTCACTCTACTAATAAAAAACATGAGGTACTTCAGGACATGGAATCAATGGGATCTCAGATATTTTAGAGATATAGATTCAGATATTTTCTTCAAATATTTTTCTGGAGATATATAATTATGGTGAAGGAAATAATGCCCCTGCTTCTACTAATCAAGATATTAATGAAAATTCAACTGGTTTCTTTTAAATCAGCTGCCTATTAAAACAGAGCACGTGGAATCCGAATATGATTAACTTCAGAAAACTTACATAAACGAGTTCATATAATCTAATATATCCAGTTTTAATGAAGGTTAAAATTCCAACTTTGTTGATACCAAAGAAAAATCTAAAAGGTCTCTTCTTTATTCTAGCAAGATTTTCTACAATTCTCATTGCAGATGAAATTCCAGATTATGAAACTCTGCAAGTTCTTTTATTTTAACAAAGAAATGCTTGAGATATACAGGAAGTCCTTATCCATGGACTACTGAGGTTTAATGATTTTCCTTTTAATCAAAATAATGATCGTACGAATGGAAAATTCGCTTATAAATTTATTAGTCAGGCAAATAACAGAAGCAAATCTACAGACAGGGTGGTTCCAAAAAAATTTTCTAGCATATAACAAATTTCATTATTCATCAAAACCTCAAACTTGTAACCGTGCTTTCTCTTACAGTTACGACAACGTTAAAGAGCATTGTATTTGTGGCAAAGAAAGATATGCCTATTTTTATTTTGGTTATTGAGAAAAATAGAAGAAAGTACATATTTATATAGATACAAAGTTAGAGCTGATTTAACGAAAACCAAATCAGGTCTTTTGAAAAGACCAAAAATTAAACCAGCGATGTTGCTTATAGATTTTACATAATTTTTGTATATATTTGCTAAGTTTATAACATACTATGTTTTTTTGAAAAAAAATTTCAAAGTCCTTCTGAATTTTTGTTTTATCATAGTGCATTTCAATTTATATGTTTAATTGTATTTATTGATTGTAAAGTTATTTAAACAATTGTAAAATTTTGAAAAAATCTAATTCGATGAATTTTAAGTGCGCTGCAAAAAATTTAAAAATATTTTTCTTATTTTTTTCTCTCAAATCATTTCCTTTAAATCTGAAATTCTTCACTTTTGTCGATTGCAGCTCCAGTGTACAGAAACTCTATAATTAAAAAAAAAAAAAAACTGTATAATTTTTTAAATAACTTCACAACAAAAACTTAGATATTATTTTAGTTTTTATCATTTCTCAAGGCAATTTCATTCTTAATCAACAATTCATTCACTGCTACTATAATTGTCTGAATATGATACGAATATCAATTTAAAACATTAATTTATGGTAATTTTCATTTAATTATGTTTTTCAGCTTTATTTAATAGCTGTTTAAAGACACTGTCAATAAAAATTGGGCTATAACCGTGCCAAAACACCCCCCTTTGGCGTTTAGGAGGAATGGTCAAACGTCAATAGTAAAAAGCGCAACCATGCTCTTCTGCTGAGAAAGATTTAGTTGGTAGTCTCTCATCCCGAGAAATATATGTTGCCATTGGTTTGCCTACAGAATCTCACCCCTGAGAAGGGAAGAATATTTCGCATCCTGCACTGCGTAGGGAGAGTATCGGTTTCGGCTTCGAAGTGGAATCCTTCCACGAATCTCTAATTATCAATCTTCATCTTGGAACGTGTGCAATGTCTCAAAGTCTGTTGTTTGTGCGCATATAAATAAAGGTGTGAGTTTGCTCCTTGTGCCTTAACGCATTGAGCTTAATTGCACTACCTGGTTGCCCAACCTGCACACTACAGGGGACAAAAATATTCTGCTTTGTGTGTAGGAAAGATAAAGTTCCATCTCTTTGCTAAATAAGTTCGTTTTTATGTACTGGAAGAAAAAAGACGAATGTTTGCTTACATGCAGCTTATAAAGCTCCCTCCATGATCCATCGCTTGCTGCGGCTTC
>BPLR01012164.1:0-20398 GCA_021605095.1 Caerostris extrusa
AAAAAGCGTGAATGGGGAAGGATCGAGGGTGTCGATACACGGTGTTAAGGGAGGTCAGTACCTTTCGAGAGGAAGCCTCTGATTTGGTGTCGCATTGGAGCAAAAGTGGAAATCTCCGCCATGCAACCTGACAATCGATGCTAACTTTCAAGTTATTAATATTTTATATTTTAAATATTTTTCCCAAGGACAATGCATTTACACTTCTACTTGTTGATGCCTGAACCTACAAAGCTTGTTAACAAAGGAATCCCTATTTTAACCATTAAAATTTGACAAAGGAATTCCTACTTTAAACTTTATAAAGTATAGAAAGTGAGCCCTGGTAAGTGAGTAAAGTATGATAGGATCCAAAAGGTGGAGTGCAAGATAGACTGCAGATTAATAAAGAGATAGAGTTAGATAGAGAGGAGATTTAATAAAGGTAGACCCTATTCCTGTATACTACTAGTATTCGAGAATAGTGTCTATATTTATTAAATTCTCAGAAACTCTCACCTTTTATTAATTTAATTTATAATTATTAACATAAATGTGTAATTTTTTACCGCAAATCACTCGTCGACCGTTAGACTTGACTCTAAATAGTGAAGTCTAGCACTAACTTCTGCACAGCTCTAGGTCTTAAAAACATAAAAAGCAATGCAATTTTTCTTTTGATGTTCACATGGTGAAGGATAATAATAAATAATTCAAGAAAATGTGGCGATATTTTAAAATTATGGCTATAGGCACACGTTCTTACGACATACTAAGTTTTCACCATTTGTCAAAAAGTGCGAGGAATACAGATGTGAAATAACCATTTCGCCTGACTCTCGCAGTTTGACTTCTTCAGCGAAACGAATTAAATCTTTGCAAAAGGCTTACGACCGCCATTTTCAGAAACCGCAAATAAAACCAGAACAGCGCGATGAATTCATCATCTCCCACCCAGACTTTGAACAAACACAACCTTCTTCCCGGCGATTCATCAAGAGAGGAGGAGAACCACTCCAACAATGGCTTCGAAACGGTGCAAGTTTTCTAATTCTTCCTTTCCCGTCCTTTATTATTTTTTTTTCTTTCCCTTTGTTTGTTGGATTGTTTTATAAATCTCCGGGCATAAATAATCACCGGGATGAAGGTTTTAAAAAATCAGGAAAACCGGGAGCTCTTTGTCCCCGGAGAACAGCTCTATTTCCTGGTGCGAATGAGGAATGCATGAAAGGTTCCTTTTGTGCCAGAGGATGACCGTTAAGCGATGCTTTGTGTTTGTGGAGTGTTATTGCGAATATATTAGGCAAGAGGATAAATCATGATGAGGTACGAGAGGTACTGAACAATATTTGCTTTGCGAAAGCAGATAGATTAATTCAATTTCATCGCTTTGTCGTAGTTATTTTTTCTCCACTAGTTAAAAGATTACGATTCAAATTTTTAAAGAATTGGATGAAAAATGTGCCGTGTTTTCCACATCGTTATCAATTCAACGCATTGCGCCGGAACATTGCAACTTATCAATGAAATGATTAATTTTTTTTCTGAAGATTATCAAAATGTTTAAACTACTTATTTAGTTACAGCTTCATAAAGCATTGATCGTGTATGAACAATATTTTAGATTAGATACTTTCTATTTTTTTTTTTTTCAATACGGTATTTTATACACCACATTTTCACCATATATTCGACACATCATTATGAATTCAAAGAATTGCACTAGAATATTGTAGCTTGATTTGCAATGACATGATTTTTCCGAAAGCTATCAAAATGTTTGTTCTAACAGTTTGGTTTATAATTTTCCTATTTAGTAGTTTACACTTCTACTTCTGGGCACTTAATCCCACAACGCGTGTTAACAAAGAAATCCTTAATTTAAACATTACAAGTATACAAAGAAATCACTATTTTAATCTTTAAACAGTAAGGAAAGTTAAATGTTAAAGGATCACGAGGTAGTTAGAGTTAGCATGTAAGTAGTGTGTGGGAATTCGTACTATCTTTCGTAAAATCTAAGAAAGGCCTATCATTTTATTAATTTAATTTATTATTATTACTATAAATACGCAATTTATTTCGCGCAAATCACTCGCCGACCTTAGGACTGGATTCGTAATGCTGAAGCCTAACACTATAAATTCTACACTGCTCTAGGCCTTAAAATTATAAAAATAATAATAATAAATAATTCAAGAAACTGTGGCGATATATTAAAATGATGACTATGGGCACACGCTATTCCGACATACCAAGTTTTCACCATTTGTCAAAAAGTGCGAGGAATACAGATGCAAATAATCTCTTTTGCCTGACATTAGCAGTTTAACTTATTCAGTGAAACGAATTCAATCTTTGCAAAAGGCTTACGACCGCCGTTTTTAGAAGCTGCAAATAAAACCAGAATAGTGGGATGCATTCATCATCCCCCACCTAGACCTTGAGCAAACACAACCTTCTTCCCGGTTATTCATCAAGAGAGGAGAGAAACCACTCCAACAATGGCTTCGAAACGGTGCAAAATTTCTAATTCTTCTTTTCCTGTCCATTATTTATATTATTCTTTTACCTTTGTTTGTTGGATTGTTTTCTAAATCTCCGGGCATAAATAGTCACCGTGCTGAAGGTTTTAAAAATTGGGAAAACCGGGAGCTCTTTTTCCCGGGGAACAGCTCTATTTCCTGGAGCGAGTGAGGAATGCAGGAGAGCTTCCCTTTGTGCCATAGGATGGCCATTAAGCGGTGCTTTGTGTTTGTGGAGTGTTATTGCGAATATATTAGGCTAGAGGATAAATCATGAGGAGGTACGAGAGGTACTGAACAATGTTTGCTTTGCGAAGACAGCCATATTAATTTCAATTTCACCTCTTTGTCGGCGTTTTTTTTTTTTTCCTCTATGAGTTAATAGATTAAGATTGAAATTTTGAAGAATCGGGGGAAAAATGTGCCATATTTTCGACACTTCTTTATCATTTCGGCGCATCGCGCTTGCAATTCAATACGGTATTCAATATTGCAACTTGTAATTCAATACGGTTATCAAAATATATAATACATTTTCTTAATTAGATCTTCATAAAACATTGATCGAGCATAATCGCTATTTTACAAAAGATTCTTTCTTTTAAAGAGGGCACTTTAAACACCTTTTTTTTTGCCACATCTTTTTCAATTTCAACGCAACTTTTTTCATGGAAATATTTAATCTATTTTTTAATTAGGGTTTCATAAAACATTGTTCGTGCAAAAATTTTATTTTACATTGGCTACATTTTATTTTTATTTTTTTCAATACGGTACCTCTTTAAACACCATATTTCCAACACATATACATTTCGATACATCGTTATCAATTCAAAAATTGCACTAGAATATTGAAGCTTGCTTTCCGATAAAATTATTTCATCTGATAAAACTAATACTTTTTTAATTTTCCCAGTTAATAGTTTACACTTCTACTTGTTGTTACCTGAACCTACAAAGCTTGTTAACAAAGGAATGCCTATTTTAAAAATTACAATTTGACAAAGGAATCCCTACTTTAGTCTTTATAAAGTAAGGAGATAAAGTTGTAAAAAGGTTCCCGAATTAGGTTGAGTTAGAGTGTAAGTGGTATATGGAATAGTGAATTTCTTAAAATCTAAGCAATGTCTGTCCTTTTATTAATTTAATTTATAAATTTTAGCATAAATATGCAAATTTTAGCCACAAATCACTTGGCGACTTTTGGACTGACCTTAATACTGAAGTCCAACACACTAAATTCTACACAACTCTAAGCCTGAAAATATTAAACGTCGGAATTTTACTGTTGTTATTCACAGGTGAAAGAATAATAATAAATATTTCAAGAAAATGGGGCGATATTTTAAAAGTATAGCCATGGGCTCACGTTATTCCGACATACTAAGTTTTCCCCATTTGTCAAAAATGCGAGGAATACAAATGCAAATAACCTATTTTGGCTGACTTTCGCAGTTTAACTTCTTCAACGTAGCAAATTCAATCTTTGCAAAAGACTTACGACCGCCATTTTTAGAAGCCGCAAATAAAACCAGAACAGCGAATGCATTCATCATCCCCCACCTAGACCTTGAGCAAACACAACCTTCTTCCCGGCGATTCATCAAGAGAGGAGAGACTCCACTCCAACAATGGCTTCCAAAAATAGTGCTCGTTTTTAATTCTTTTTTTCCTGTCCATTATTTATTTTTTTTTTTCTTTCCCTTTGTTTGTTGGATTGTTTTCTAAATCTCTGGGAATAAATAATCACCGGGTGCAAGGTTTTAAAAATCGGGAAAACCGGGATCTCTTTGTCCCGGGAACGGCTCCATTTCCGGGCGCGAATGAGGAATGCGGGGAGAGGTTCCCTTTGTGCCAGAGGATGGCCATTAAGCGGTGCTTTGTGTTTGCGGAGTGTTATTGTGAATATATTAGGCAAGAGGATAAATCATGATGAGGTACGAGAGGTACTGAACAATGTTTGCTTTGCGAAGGCAGCCATATTAATTTCATTTTCACCTCTTTGTCGAGGGTTTTTTTTTTCGCCAAGAGTTAAACGATTAAGATGCAAATTTTGAAAGAATCGGGTGAAATATATGACGTATTTTCGCCACATCTTTATCAATTCCAACGCGTTACACTAAAATATTACAGCTTGCTATCCAATAAAAGGATTTGTTCTGAGGGTTAAAAAATGTAAAATCTATTTTTTTTTATTTACAACATTGTTCGTGCAAAAATGTGATTATATAATAGCTATTTTTTTTTTTTCCATACGGCACTATAAACACCCTATTTTCGACACATCTTTATCAATTTGAATGCGTTGCATTGGAATATTGTTGCTTGTTAGCCAATAAAATTATTTCTTTTCAATAATTCAAAAAAGCGGATTTGGGGAAGGAGGATGTTTGTCACGTTATTAGGTTAGGTAGGATAGTACCCACCGGAGGATGTATCTCATTTTATGGTCGCATGGAAGAAAACCTGGAAAACTGCCACCGACCGATATTGTAACTTGCAGGGTCGATGAGATTGGGGTCTCCCATAAAACAGTATAATTTCTAGAAAGATTGGGTTGTCAATCCTTCTAGAATGATGTCAATTCTTCTGAGGTTGACAATCTTTCTGAAGATGCCCAGAATTTGCATGTCGCATTTTGGAAACCTGAAAAATCCCATAAGGCAGCCTAAATATTGATGCGTAGTTACGATAATTGTCAAATTATTAATACTTTATATTTTAAGTATTTTAAAATATAACATATTAATAATGGGGAGCATTTAATAAGGCAAACATTTACGCTTCTACTTATTGTTCCCTGAACTTACAAAACTTTGCCGACAAAGAAATCCTTTATTTATCCATTACAAAGTATGTTAATAAAAATCTCTACTTTGAAATTGATAATGAAAGGAAAGTAAATTATCCAAGCACTACCAGGGTTGGTAGAGTTGGAGGGTAACTAGTGTAGTGGAATTGGCACTCTCTTTTTTAAATTCCAACGAATGCCTATCCTTTTATTAATTTAATTTATTAACATAAATACGCAATTATTTACTATAAATATCTATCCAACCTCTCACCAACCCAACCTATCCGACCAATATCTAATCAACCTAACCCAAACTATTAATATTGAAGACTAACACACTAATTTCTACGCAATTGTGACCTTAAAAGTATAAAACACTGTGATATTTCTCTTTTCTCTTCATAATGTGAAAAAAAAATAATAAATATTTCAAGAAAATGTGGCGATATTTTTAAAATGTTGGCTATGGGCACACGTTATTTCGACATACTAAGTTTTCACCATTTATAAAAAGTGTGATGAATACAGAGGCAAATAAGCTCATTGCCCGATTTTCGGAAATTTAACTTCTTCAGCGAAATGAATTCAATCTTTGCAAAAGGCTTACGACCGCCATTTTTAAGAAGTCACGATTAAAACCAGAACAGCGCGATGAATTCATCATCCCCCAACACCTGGACATTGAGCAAACACAAACTTCTTCCCGGCGATTCATCAAGAGAGGAAAGGATCCATTCCAACAATGGCTTCTGAAACGGTGCAAGTTTTCTAATTCTTCTTTTCCTGTCCATTATTATTTTTTATTTTTTCTCTTTGTTTGTTGAATTGCTTTTTTTTTTTTTTTAAATCTGCGGGCATAAATAATCACCGGGGCGCGGGTTTGTAAAAATGGGGAAAACCGGGTCCGGGTCTTTGTCCCGGGGAACAGATCCATTTCCTGGAGTGAATGAGGAATGCAGGAGAGGTTCCTTTTGTGCCAGAGGATGGCCATTAAGCGGTGCTTTGTGTTTGCGGAGTGTTATTGTGAATATATTAGGCAAGAGAATAAATCATGATGAGGTACGAGAGGTACTAGCAATGTTTGCTTTGCGAAGGCAGCCAGATTAATTGCAATTTCATAAATCTTTGTCGTGGTTGTTTTTTTATCTCCACAAGTTACAAGATTATGATCGAAATTTTGAAAGAATCGAGAGAAAAATATGCCTTTCTTTTACATACCCTTATCAATTCAACGATTTGTACTGGAATAATACTGCTAGTTTTCCATTGAAACGATTTCTTTGAAAATTATCAAATTATTAAATAGATTTTTTTTTTTTATTTACTGCTTCATAAAACATTGATTCTACAAATACATTATTTTATGCTGGTTACATTTTTTTCAATAAAGCACTTTATGAATTAAACATGTTGCACTGGAATATTGCAGCTTCATATCCAATAAAAGGATTTCTTTTGAAGGTTTAAACAAAATTAAATTATTATTACTAAATAATAATAATAAGTTATTTATTATTATTCTTTTTAATTGTAGCTTTATAAAACTGTGATGTGCAAAAACGGTAGTTTAAAGTAGCTACTTTTTTTCAATACACTACATTAAATACCATATTTTCGACGCATCTTTATCAATTTAACGCTTTGCACTAGAATATTGTAGCTTGCTTTCCAATAAAATGATTTGTTCTGAAGTTTATCAAAGTATTTATTCTGATATTTTAATAGTTTTTTTTTAATTTTCCTATTTACTAGTTTACGCTTCTACTTGTTGATATGTGAACCCAAAAAGCTGGTTAAAGAAGGAATCCTTAATTAAAAATTACATGTTGACAATGCAATTCCTACATTAATCTTTATAAAATAAGGAAAGTCAGTTGTCAAAAGGTTCCGAGTTAGGTAGAAATAGCTACTTGCTACTACAGGCAGTTTGCTTCTACTTGTTGATACCTGAACCCACAAAGCTTGTTAACAAAAGAAATCCTTAATTTAAACATTACAAGTTCACAAAGGAATCCCTAATTTAATCTTTATAAAGTTACTAGTTGACCCGGCAAACGTTGTTTTGCCATATACATTATTTCTATAAAATATTTTTTTAGTTAAATAAAAAAAAACTAACTTACTATAAGTGTGTGGAAATATGGTTATGATTGGAAGAGGAATGGAACGTTGCAGACAATGACGGTGTATAAATTGATAATACACTAACCATTTATTTATTTCATCCTTTACATTTTATTAAATTAATAAATATATTTTAAATTACATTATATAATAGATGTATATGCATCAAAAATAGTTATTTACATATTTACTACTAATTATGGCAATTAAAAAATAATCAACATCAATCTCTATGTGCAATGAAGTGTACGATATTTTTGGTTAGTCCGTCTTTAGCCAACACAAACAAACTGGATGGTTTACCCACACGCGAACATGCCATGTATAGTTGTCCGATGGAAAAACATGGTGTGCCCAAATCTAAGCCACAAACAGACATCGTTTGGCCTTGCGACTTATTAATTGTCATTGCGAATGCCAATCTAATTGGAAATTGAATACGTTTGAATTCAATTGGTGCATCTGTAGGAATCATAGGGATTCGTGTCAGCAATATATTTTCGCTTCGGTACTTGCCATTCAAAATGCTGGCTTCGATAACGTTTTTCATTAATTTTTTAATGACTAATCGTGTTCCATTGCCCAGTCATGGTGGGTTCAAATTACGAATCAAAATAACCGGAGATCCAACCTTTAATTGTAAATGATGCGGTGGCATGCCTGGCAAATCCAATGAATTCAAAAACTCAATTGGATAATTTACAGCTTCATTGGCATCGCAAACTGTATCGATAGATTTGTATGACACCAAGTTCCCTGGCAACAACTGTTGTATCTTGGAATTTAAACCATTGACGTCCACATTTTTTGCTGCCAAAATTGCTCTTTCTGCCAACCAATCAAGATTTTTGAATTGTGTGCATACATCGGGAAATATGTGGTCGATGAGATTATTTTGAGAGTCGATGATTGTGCAGAAATCTGTCGGAAATTTTATGCATCCAGTATATTCATGTACAGCAATTTTTCCATCGCCATTATCTAACAGTTGTTTTGAGAATGTTTCAGCGGATGGATCTTGAAGCATTTGAACGCGCATGTTTACTTTTAGTTGTAATTTTTCAACATTACGCCACAGTGACGATGATTATAAGCAAGCGTTGATCTCATCAGCGTACGTTGAACGGGGAATGACAGGAAGTGTTTGCCTGAAATCACCTGAAAGGAGTAACAGAGTGCCGCCAAATAGTTTGTCGTTATAAGTTTATGCTTTCGATAATCGCATGCTTTTGAATTGCAAATCACACTTACTTTACTGGAATCCCAGATTCGCCACAATAAAGAAAATTACAACACAATTACACCTGTAAGTTAAAACGCAATAACAGCCATCTTTATTTTTCTTAGAACAATAATAAAGTTTCCAATTTTGTTTAACTAAACATTAACACGCGCTACACGTGTAAATATAATTGAATGCTACACGTGCAAAGAATATAACTTAACAAAAATTAACTTAAGACAACTTAAGACATTAACACGCTACACGTGCAAATATAACAGTATTCGTTCTCTTATTATTTGACTTACCTTTAACAATGATAAAACACGTATATTTATTTAACACCTAAATATTTTCTTTTAAATTAAAACTATTCCCACAAAAACGTTGCGTATAATATATACAGGTAAAGCAACGGCCGTTGTTGGCGCGAGTTCACATCACGTGTTGATTTATATAAGATCACTTAATTAAATAAAAGTAAAAAAAATGAAGCCGATTAAAGACTTTAATTTTTGTTTAAGCGCACGTGCTGTAATGTCGTGACTAAGAAATTAAGAAAAACACTACATTGTTTTACGAAAGAAATTTTAAAAAATATTTAGGGGTGGACCACCCTTATTTTAGGGGTTTAAAAAATAGATTACGACCGATTTCCAGAGCTACCAAATATGCACAAAAATTTTCATAAGAATCGGTCAAGCCGTTTCGGAGGAGTTTGGCAACAAACACCATGACACGAGAATTTTATATATTAGACTAGTTGACCCGGCAAACGTTGTTTTGCCATATATATTATTTCTATAATATATTTTTTTAGTTAAATAAAAAAAAACTAATAACTTACTATAAGTGTGTGGAAATGTGGTTATGATTGGAAGAGGAATGGAACGTTCCAGACAATGACTGCCTGTAAAATGATAACACACTAACCATTTATTTATTTCATCCTTTATAATTTAATAAATTAACAAATATATTTTAAATTACATTATATAATAGCTCTATATACATCAAAAATAGTTATCTACATATTTACTACTAATTACGGCAATTAAAAAAATTATCAACATCAATCTCTATGTGCAATGGAGTGTACAATATTTTTGGTATGTCCGTCTTTAGCCAACACAAACAAACTGGATGGTTTACCCATACGTGAATATGCCAGGTATAGTTGTCAGTGGGAAAAACCAAATCTTAGCCACAAACAGACATCGTTTGGCTTTGCGACTTATTGATTGTCATTGCGAAGGCCAATCTAATTGGAAATTGAATACGTTTGAATTCAATTGGCACATCTGTGGGAATCATAAGGATAACTACTTACCCTTTGCGTTTTGCTGGCATTATTAACTGTAAATAAAACACATAAATGTATCAAATTAATGTACTTAATGGTGAAAAACAGTAAAATATAATTGTATTTTTAACGTAAAAAGGAAAGTCACCAACAGTCATAAAATTTTACGTTATCTCTCTCTTCATTCAAAATAAAGTTTATGCTTTTGATAATCTTATGCTTTCGAATTGCAAATAACACTTACTTTACTGGAATCCCAGTTCCGCCACAATAAAGTAAATTATAGCACATTTTTTTCTTACAACAGTAGTAAAGTTGTCAATTTTGCTTAACTAAACATTAACACACGCTACACGTGTAAATATAATTTAACGCTACACGTGCAATGAATAAAAGTTAACAAAACATTAACTTAAGACGTTTAACACGCGCTACACGTTTAAATATAATTTAATGCTACACGTGCAAATGTAATTTAATGCTACACGTGCAAATATAACAGTATTCGTTCTCTTATTATTTGACTTACCTTTAACAATGATAAAACCCGTATATTCATTTAACACGTAAATATTTCTCTTTTAATTTAAAATTATTCCCACAAAAACGTTGCGTATAATATATACAGGTAAAACAACGGCCGTCGTTGGCGCGAGTTCACAACACGTGTTGATTTATATAAGATCACTTAATTAAATAAAAGTTTAAAAAATGAAGCCGATTACCGACTTTAATTTTTGTTTAAGCACTCGTGCCGTAATGTCGTGACTAAGAAATTAAGAAAAAACGCTACATTGTTTTACGAAAGAAATTTTAAAAATATTTTGCAGGGGTGGACCACCCTTATCACTTAGGTGTTTAAAAAATAGATTACGACCGATTCGCAGACCTACCAAATATGCACAAAAATTTTCATAAGAATCGGTCAAGCCGTTTCGGAGGAGTTTGGCAACAAACACCATGACACGAGAATTTTATATATTAGATGAAAGCCCGAGTTAGGTAGTGTTAGAGTACGAATGTTATATATGGGAATTAAAACTCTCTTTCTTAACTTCCAAGTAAAGTTTGTCATTTTATTAATTTAATTTATTTTTATTAGCATAAATACACAATTTTTAGGAACAAATCACTCGCCGATCTTTGAACTGGAATCTTAATTTTGAATCCCAACACATTAAATTTTACACTACTCTAGGCCTTAAAAACATAAAAAACATAACTTTTAGCTTTGCTATTCATAGGGTGAAGTAATAATAATAAATATTTCAAGAAAAAATGGCGATATTTTAAAATTATGGTTATCGTCACACGTTATTCCTCCATACTAAAGTTTCCACCATTTGTCAAAAACGAGAGGAATACAGATGCAAATAACCCCTTCGCCCGACTTTCGCAATTTAACTTCTTCAGTGAAACGAAATCAATCTTTGCAAAAGGTTTACGACCAAACGCATCAATTAGGTAGGGGTCCCCCATATAAATACCGACGATGTTAGGAGAAGCAATATCTTCTAATAAAAGATCTCATTTGCTTGTCACATGATAGAATGTGATAGTGTAATCTATGTATGTTGTATGTTGATAATACGGTATGCAAAAACTCTCTATTATCGTTTGGAAATATCGTATCGAAAAACTTTAAATTTTAATCTTTGTAGATATTTAAAACTTTTATTCTGAAATTATCTTTTGGATAATTAATCACTTTAAAAATATTATATTATCAATCTCGGTAGTTAAAAAATTATAATTGCTTTATAGCTGACAAATTTAAAATAAAAAATCTAAAGCTCTTCATTTCCTGAGAATCTTTAAATTACTGTGTATCGTTTGAAAATAACCTATCGAAAAAAATTATCGAATTATTAAGACCTATCGAATTTTAATAATTCTGAAGTTATCTTTTGGTCACATATATCATTTTATCCGTTCTGTGTTTTGCGATTGCATATAGATATAACTTAATTTTTAATTTTTTAATAACATTTTAGCTTCTGAGTTGGGAAATTCGAGGAGCTAACAACAGAACAGCTCCATATTCATTAAAAAAGTACTTCTACTAAAAATTTATTTCCTTTATATTTCGGTTATAAGAACTTTAAAGTTAAATCGAAACATATCTCAAATATTCCAGTCAGCTGCCTTTCCCGCAAAAATATTTTGACATTTTTATCTATTCGGGTCAAAATAAGTTTTTAAAATTCTTTTCCCAAACAGCAAAAAAACCTTTTAACAATTATTACAAAGGTTGTTTTCAGTTTGCATGTTTATTTCGTGTTCTAGCTCTGTTTTTCAGGGGTTTTTTAAAGTGAAAGAAAAAAAGAAAATATTTTATACAAATATGTGACTACTGTTTTCCCAATACATGTAATTTCGAAAACAATTATTATTTTTTTTTACTTTTAATTTTTCTCTTTATTTTAAAGTAACTCGGAAAAATAAAATAAAATTCTTCTTTGCTGTTTGCCTTAAAAACAATTCTTAGCAACTATTTATTTTAAGAATTCTATTGTTGCAATATGTAAGCTATTCAAAAGGATTTTTCTATTTTTGACAAACAATACAGTTTATTCAAAATTGCTATCATTTAATATTTTGGTTCAACTTTTTTTCCTTCATATGACAATATAATTTTACACTCTGTTTTTCGTCAGTTATTTTTTTATCGATAAACAACACATTTTTTTATTTTATTTTGCTTCAGATATATTTTTTCTTAAAGTTTTCTCTATTTTCCATATTTGTTTGTTTCTGCAGTGAAGGCGACTAGATGAAGAATGATTTAAATATATATATGCCCTTGTCTCTTTTTCTTCAAGTAGATAAATAATCACGTATACATGGAATATAAAAAAGGGGATTTTTACTTTCTTTGTTCCAACGTTAGACTTATAAATTCCGTAAGTTTAAAATTCGTAATTGCTCATAATAAAATCAATATGGCATTAAATGTACTGACATTATATTTTTAATATATACAATCATCATCATCATTGGCGCAACAGCCCTATGGTGGATGAAGGTCGTCTGCCGAAGATTCGGCAGATTTCGAAATATGAGTTATTTTCTTTTTATGGTGTAGGGTTGCATTTTTTAATGTGTATAAAGCATTTTAATGTGTATAAAAAGATTTTACTAAGAAAATTATAGAACTTTATTGTAAATCAGCAATTAATCTTAACCTTTTTTTGATTTTATTCACATTTTATTCACATTTTTTTTTATCAATTTTCGGTAATTATGTTCTAAATACGATTGTATAAAATATAAGAATGAATGTTACAAGTGTATCTAGATGAGAACAATTAAGTTATTTTAAAATCTTTAAAAGGAATACTCAATCGTTTTAACAATTTTGAATACTTTTTGAGCAATCATGAGCTTTAAGATTTAAGCTGTAAGATTTTTTTTTCATTTTTAATGGCTTTGGTTTGGATTCGAAAACACTATTAGTAAATTCACTTATGTTGCTTCAATTTTGTGCGTTACAAATTTTAGCTACTGTCCTCAAAAACTTTTTGTGTAGGATTATATTTACAAATTCTATTTAAATATCTATTCGGTTTATATCTCAACAGATATAAACTGAATAGATATTTAATTACTTAGACTGAATGACTGAAATTACTTACATTTTAATGAATTAGACTTTAAATTTGTTTTTTTTTTTGAAATTGTGAGTTAATTCTACATATTTTTAATATTATAATGAGAAAAGTTTTATAAGGCCTACTAATTTCTTACAAAATTCTGGTTAAAATATTTAAATAATTTCAGGTTCATAACTCTTAGTAGTTAAAATGATTTCTCATAATTAACAAATATACAAATATACTATAACAAATCTCGAGAATAAAAAAAAAAGGTTTTTTTTAACTGCTTTACATCTGACTAAACTAAAATAAATTTTAAAACACCTTATTTCCTGAGAATCTGTAATGTACTTTATTTTTCCTCATTTGGAAATATCATATTGAAAATTTTTTTAAATTTCATTCTTCATCAGCGTTAATATTTAAAACTTTTATTCAGAAATTATCTTTTGGTTAACTAATCATGTTAAAAATAACCAAAAATACAAAAAAAAAAATACAAACAAACAAATACAAACCACGATAAAAAAAAAAAAAAAAATATTTTAACTGCTTTACAGATGACTAATTTAGAATAAAAATTTAAATCACTTCATTTCTTGAGAATCTGTAAATTAATGTACCTTATTTTTTATCGTTTGGAAATATCGTATTGAAAACTTCTAAATTTTAATCTTCATCTTTGTAAATATTTAAAACTTATATTTTGAAATTATCGTTTGGTAACTAATCACGTTAAAAATAATATATAACAAATCTCGATCATTAAAAACAATTTTTAATTGCTTTTACATCTGAGTAATTTAAAATAAAAATTTAAATCATTTCATTTCCTGAGAATTTGTAAACTAATGTATTTTTATTTATTATCGTTTGGAAATATCATATCGAAAAATTTTTTATATTTTATTCTTCATCTCTGTAAATATTTAAAACTTTTATTCTGAAATTATCTTTTGGATAACTAATCACTTTAAAAAAATTTTCTGTAACAAACACCGATAATTAAAAAAAAAAAAAAAATTTTAACTGCTCTACAGTTGATTAATTTAAAATAAAAATTTAAATCACTTTTTTTTTCTTGAGAATCAGTAAATTAATATACTTTATTTATAATTGTTTGAAATATCGTATCGATAAACTTCTAAATTTTAATCTTCATCTTTGTAAATATTTAAAACTTTTATTCTGAAATTATCATTTGGATAACTAATCACGTTAAAAATATTCTATAACAAACCTCGATAATTAAAAATGAATTAAACTGCTTTATAGCTGACTAATGTAAAATAAAAATATTTAAAACAAAAAATTAAGAATCTAAGAATTTGCAAATTAATGTAATTTATTCATTATCGTTTGGTAATATCGTAACGAAAAACTTTTTAATTTTAATCTTCTTCTTTGTAAATATTTAAAATTTTTATTCTGAAATTATCTTTTGGGTAACTAATCAAGTTAAAAAGTATTATATTACAAACCTCGATAATTAAAAAAAATACTTTTAATTGCTTTACAGCTGTTTAATTTAGAATAAATGTTTAAATCACTTCATTTACCTGAGAATGTATAAATTAATATATTTTATTTATTATCTTTTGTAAATATCGTATCGAAAAACTCCTGAATTTTAATCTTAATCTTTGCAAACATTTAAAACTTTTATTCTGAAATTATCTTTTGGATAACTAATCACATTAAAAATATTCTATAACAAACCTTGAGAATTAAAATAATTTTAATTGCTTTACAGCTAATTAATTTAAAATAAAAAATTTAAATAATTTCAATTCCTAAGAATGTCTAAATTAATATTTTTTTATTATCGTTTAGAGATATCGTATCGAAAATCTTCCAAATTTTAATCTTAATCTTTGTAAATATTTAAAACATTTTTCCTGAAACTATCTTTTGGCAACTTATATTATTTTATCTGATCTGGGTTTTGCAAATGCTTATAGATTTCAATAAATTTTTAATTTTTAATCACATTTTAGCCGCTGGGTTGAGAATTCCGAGGAACTAACAACCGCTCCATATTTTTAAAAAATGCATTTTTCTTGGAATTTATTTCCTTTATATTTTGGTTATAAGAAGTTTAAACTTAAATTGCAAACGTATCTCAAATATTCCAGTCAGCTGCGTCTTTCGCAAGAATATTTTCACATTTTTATCTATCCAGGTCAAAATAGTTTTAAAAAATTCTTCTTCCAAAAAAGAAAGAAGGCTTTTTAACAGTTATTACGTAGGCTGTTTTCAGTTAAGTCTGCATATTTATTTCGTGTTCTATCTCTGTTTTTCAGTTTTTTTTTTTTTAAGTGAAAAAAAAAAAAAAAGAAAGAAATTTAACTCAAATACGTGACTATTGATTGCCCAAAACATGTTGTAATGTCGAAAACAATTATTTCTTTCTTTCTTTTACTTTTCCTCTTTATTTTAAAGTAACTCGTAAAAAGAAAAAGAAATTTTTATTTGCTGTTTGCCTTAAAAACAATGTTTTACAAATATTTATTTTAAGAATTCCATTGCTGCTATATGTATTTCATGCAATTTAAGAGATTTTTCTACTTTTGACAAACAATACAGTTTATTCAAAATTGCTATCATTTAATATTTTGGTTCAAATTTTTTTCCTGCATGTGACAATATATTTTTTCATGCGATTTCGTTCGTCAGTCAGTTTTTATCGGTAAACAGCACACTTTTTTTATTTTACTTCAGATATTACAGGGAAGTAAAAAACTTTTTTTCTTAAAGTTTTCTCTATTTTCCATATTTGTTTGTTGCACAGTTACAGTGAAGGTGACTAGATGAAGAGGAT
Source organism: Caerostris extrusa (assembly GCA_021605095.1). Classification (NCBI taxonomy): domain Eukaryota; kingdom Metazoa; phylum Arthropoda; class Arachnida; order Araneae; family Araneidae; genus Caerostris; species Caerostris extrusa. The sequence continues at coordinate 16,365 of BPLR01012164.1, forward strand.
TTAAATATACATGCACTTGTCTCTTTTTCTTCAAGTAGACAAATCATCAAGTATGTATGGAATATAAAGAAAAAAATGGTGTTTACTTTCTTTGCTCCAACGTTTTTTTTTTTTTTTCTTTTGCTCTAACGCAGCTGTCAAACAGTTAGACACTTGTCTTTGATGCCTTAAAGCAAGCGCTACACCAATGATACTCACTTAAGAGAAGCGTGTAGCTTGAAGATGAGCTACGGACGTGGAGTAACAATATTCCCCCTAACGCTATACGATCATGTTAGACCGGGGCCTACGGCTTAAAGGGGTTTCTGAACCACTACAAACATCCATAGCCCCACCGGGACTCGAACTCAAAACCTTTTTTGTTACAGAGCGCTAGCCACTCGGCCATTCAGGCCCTAGTTCCAACGTTAAACTTATAAATTCCGTAAGCTTAAAATTAGTAATCGCTCATAAAAATCGATATAGTAATAAATGGATTGGGATTTTTGTATTTAATATATACAATCGCTATTATCATCATTTGCTGAATAGCCCCACGGTGGACCCAGCCCGTATCATACTGACAGAGTTCGAAACATGATATATTTTCTTTTTAAGGTGTAGGTTTTTTTTTTTAAGGTGTATAGTATTTTCTTAATGTGCTATTTAAAATACAGAGACTCAAAGTGATTTTGCTTTACCGTCTCATGTATATACATTATAAGATAAAAACATTTACTAAACAAAATATAGAACTTTATTGTTTTGAAATAATTAATCTTAAACATTTTCATTTATTCACATTTTGTTTTATATATTTCCAATAACTACGTTCTAAATACGTTGTATAAAATTTAAGAACGAATGTTAAAATTGTATCTAGATGAGAACAATTAAGCTAATTTAAAATCTTTAAAAGGAATATTTAATCGTTTTAACAGTTTTCTGTGCCTTTTGAGCGATCATGAGTTTTAAGATTTTTTTCATTTTTAATTGCTTTGGTTTAGATTCGAAAACATCTTTAGTAAATTCATCTATCTTGCTTCATTTTTGTGTGTTACAAATTTTAGCTACTTTCCTGAGAAAATGTTTTGGTGTAGGATTCTATTTACAAATTCAATCAAATATCTATTTCGTTCATATCTCATCAGATATAAACCGAATAGATATTTAATTTCTTAGATTGAATGACTGAAATTACTTAGAATTTATTGAAGACTTTAGACTTTTCTTTGTTTTTGAAATTGTGAATTAGTTCAACACATTTTTAGCATTATCATGAGAATCACGCAAACAGGAAAACTTTTGCGATGCATTGTATTTTCTTATAAAATTCTTGTTTAATATTTAAATAATTTCAGGCTCAGACCATGTAGTACTTAAAAAGATTTCTCATAACTAATCCCATTAAAAAAATATTCTATAACAAATCTTGAAAATTAAAAAAAAAATTTAACTGCTTTGCAGCAGACAAATTCAAAATTAAACTTTAAATCAATTCCTTTCCTGACAATCTGAAAATTAATGTGTTTTATTTATTATCGTTTGGAAATATCGTATCAAAATACTTTTTAATTTTAATTTTCATCTTTGTAAGTATTTAAAACTTTTATTCTGAAATTATCTTTTGGATAACTAATCACATTAATAATATTTTATAACAAACCTCGAGAATTAAAAACAATTTTTAATTGTTTTACATCTGATTAATTTAAAATATAAATTTTAATCATTTCATTTCTTTTGAGAATCTGTAAATTAATGCACTTTTTTTTTTATCTTTTGGAAATATCGTATTGAAAACTTCTAAATTTTAATCTTCATCTTGTAAAATTAAAAATATTTAAATATGCAAAGATTTAAATATGTTTGATAAAATATAAATATGTATTATAAATATTTAACACTTTTATTCTGAAATTACTTTTGAATAATTAATCACATTAAAATATTCTATAGCAAACCTCGATAATTAAAAAAATTTCAACTACTTTATAGCTGATTACTTTAAAATAAAAAAATTAATTAACTTCATTTCCTGTAAATATTGTATCGAATGACTTCTAGGTTTTATTATTCATCCTTGTAAATATTTAAAACTTTTAATCTGAAATTATCTTTTGGATAAATAATCACAATAAAAATAATCTTTAACAAATCTTGATCATGAAAAAAAAAAAATTAACTGATATACAGCTAACTAATTTAAAATAAAAATTTAAATCATTATTTTTTTCCTGAGAATCCGTAAAATATGTATTTTTATTATCGTTTGGGAATATCGTATCGAAAACTTGTTAATTATAATCTTCATCTGTGTAAATATTTAAAACTTTTATTCTGAAATTATCTTTTGATAACTAATCGCATAAAAATACTCTATAATAAATTTTTATAATTAAAAAATTTAACTGATCTACAGTGACAAATTTAAAATAAATATTTAAATCTCTTCATTTCCTGAGAATTTGCAAATTAATGTATTTTTATTATCGTTTGGAAATATCGTATCGAAAAACTACTAAATTTTAATCTTCATCTTTATAAATATTTAAAACTTTTTTCTATTCTGAAATTATCTTTTTGCAATTTATTGTTCTGTGTTTTTCAAATGCATATAAATTGAAATTAATTTTTAATTTTTTAATAACAACATAGCCGTTGTGGTAAGAAATATTCCAAGGAACTAGCAACAGAGCAACTCCATATTCATTAAAAAATGTATTTCTATTTGGAATTTATTTCTTATATATTTTAATTTAACTTTTAAATTTTTATAAAAGTTTAAAGTTAAATCGCAAACGTATCTCAAATATTCCAGTCAGCTGCCTTTTTCGTAAAAATATTTTGACATTTTTATCTATTCGGGTCAAAATAAGTTTTTTTAAATTCTTCACCTAAAAGCAAGAAAGCCTTTTAACAACAGTTATTACAAAGGTTGTTTTCAGTTTAAGTCTGCATATTTATTTCGTGTTCTATCTCTGTTTTTAAGGTTTTTTCTAAAGTGAAAGAAAAAAAGAAAAAGTTTAAATACAAATACGTGACTATTGTTTTCCCAAAAACATGCAATTTCGAAAACAATTATTTTTTTTTTTTATCCCTTTTACTTTTTCTTTTTATTTTTAAAGTGACTTGGAAAAATAAAAGAAATTTTTCCTTTGCTGTTTTCTTAAAAGCATAATGCTTTGCAAATATTTATTTTAAGAATTATATTGCTGTAACATGTAAGAAATTAAAAAGATTTTTCTACTTTTGACAAACAATACGGTTTATTCAAATTGCTATCATTTATATATTTTGGTTCAACTTTTTTTCCTGTATAGGCAATATAATTTTATACCTGTTGTTTCTCAGTTATTATTATTATTTTTTTTTTTTGTTGATAAACAGCACATTTTTTTATTTTATTTTCAGATATGACAAGTTTGAAAACAGTTTTTCTTAGCGTTTTTTTCTATTTTCCATATTTATTGCCAGTTGCGCAGTTACAGGAAGCTGACAAGATAAAGAATGATTTAAATATATGTGCACTTGTTTTTTTTCTCCAAGTAGACAAATGATCAAGTAAACACAAAAAAAAAAAAGGTATAAGTAAGTAAAACATATTCTTAACTCTTTTCACACTCCAAGATTAAAATTAGTAATTTCTCGTAATAAAATCATAAAAATAAATCATATATTTAATATATACAACCGTCATCATCATTATTGGCCCAACAGCTCCATGATAGGCCAAAAGAGGCGTCTCCCTACTAACGAATTTCGACACATAAGATATTTTCTTCACACGGTGTAAGGTTGTCGGCCCCTATGCCCAACGCTCTGACGTCATATTAGAACGGGACTACGATATAAAAGTGGATTCGAACTACGTCAAACGTATTCGTGGCTCCAATGGGATTCTGTTTGGTACTGAGCGCCAGAAAACTATCAGACCCCTTTAATACATACAATGCTTCACAAAAATTTTCGCATTGATGTGTAATGTACTACAAATTACAAAATAAAAAAGATCATTAAATAAAAGTTTGAAAGTTTATTGTTTTGAAACATTT